>JAQGBT010004990.1:0-15268 GCA_034698585.1 Disparrhopalites patrizii
CCTCCCCCTCCCCCTCCCCCATCCCAGTCTTCTTCTTCCTCATGGTCAACGGCTTTACCTGGACTTTCAAGCAAATGATTCCTCTTTTTTCTCTGTCCTCCCGTCTGTCCCTTTCTCTCTCTCTCTCTGTCCCTCTCGCTCTCTGTCCCTCTTTCTCTCTCCATCCCTTTTCCTTTCTTTACTACTTCCGTCACAGCTGAGTAGGCAGGAGGAAAGGGAAGATGGGAAGAGGAAAGGGAGAGCAAATGGAGAGAAAATGGCGTTTGCGGAACCAAATGAGGATGGAGGCTGTTGTGAGAGGGAATGTATGTGAGAGTGGAAATTGCCCCATCCTCCTTTCTTTTTCCCCATTTCACTCCCATTTCAAAGGACTTCCCCTTCCTTTCTCCAAAAGGCAGACGGGGAAAGTGCAGGATATGAAGATAGGGACTTCAGAAATTCAGAAAGAGTGCGAGACAAAAACACGGAGAGAGAAGGACTAGAGGGAAAGACTGGGAGTGAGAGAGAAAGACCGAATGAGAGAGAAAGAAGAGAGCAGAGAGACACGTGGATGACACGGCGAGCACTCTTTTTCCCCCACCTCTTTCCTGTTCCCTCTTTGTATCAAAGTCTTCCCTCTCTCCCTCCTACGTGCTCGGGAGGCTCAAGATGTGGGGATGACTTCCTTTCCCTCAACTTTCCCTCTCTCCCCTCCAAAGGGAATTAAATGCGGGAGAAATCGGTGCCATATCTCAATTTTTAGCTCAATTTCAGTGGTCATAAAGTTTACGACATTTAATCTCAACTAAATAATAAATGATTGCCGTAAACGTATTGATCTCCCCTCCACACTCTTCCCTTGTAGTTACTCTGCCCTCCCTCCCTCTATCTCGTGGTCAGGATAGGAGGATGGCTCACCGATATGGGATGAGAGAAGGGAGAGGAAGATTCCAGGAGGGGTTGGGAATCTAAATGAGAGCGACGGCGAGGAAGAGAAGGACGGAGAGGGGGACGAGAGTGACGGAAAAAAGAGAAGAGAAGGACAGAAAAAAGAGAGGAGAAAGTGAGAGTGAGGAGGAGAAAGCTGGGGAGTGAAAGTGTTTCGGTGAGCAGGAGCTGAACTAGGTGAGGGGATCCACGATAAGGGGATAAGGGAACAAGGGAACAGCCCCTTGGAACGTGAAAGGCTTTGAAATTCTGAAAATTATGACACTTTAGATAAGACTTTGAATTCAAGATGAATGAGACCACTGTAAAATCTCCCCTTTTTTACTCTCTCTCTCTTTCTCTCTCTCTCTGTCTCTCCCTCTCAGTTCCTTGGCAACCATTCCCTTTATAGTGAGTCTCTTAAAGGAGGAAGAAACAGTAGCCGGGGAATTCCTTTACTTTACTCTCTCTCTCTCTCTTTTCTCTCTTCCTCTCTCTCTCTGCCTGGATGCGCCTTTTCATCCTTTGCCCTTTCTGAATCTCCCTCACTTTCCCATATGTATACCTTAGCGTGTGTGTTTGGCCTGATGAGCCATGTTTTGACTTTAGTCATTTGAAGAGCACGTATAAGACTCAGCCGCTCCTTGAGCCCTTGTTCAAGCTCAGTCTGTCTCTTTCCCTTTTTAGCTCTGTCAAAGTGCGGAGAGAGGGAGAGAGACGGCAAGAGAGAGCCACAGAGAGATAAATACCAGGACGAAAGAGGAAGAGAGAGAGAAACAAAGAGTCGTGTGGACGTTGTTAACGTGCAATTTAGCCTGGCTTTAAATATTCTGTCTGGATCCAGTCGTCTCTTGATTTATTCCACTGCTAATATTTGCTCGTGTCATCAATCCTCGGTCTTAATCCTCGGCAGTCACAGCGAAATCCTCGGAAAGAGCGAGTGCAAGCAGAAACAGTAAATGCCTCTCCACAAACATGAGAGAGAGAGAGAGAGAGAGAGGGCGGAGGGAAAATATTTGCTCCCAATTCACTTCCACTGCTCTACTTCTCTCTCCCCCTCCTCGTCTCTCTCCATCTCTCTATCTCTCTTCTGCTCTCTTTCTGTCTCTCACTCCTCTCTCTTTCTTGTAAACATTCCCATTCTGTCTCTCTTACATCCTCATCTGATGAGTCTTTGACTGGGGGACAAGTGCCAAAAAAAGAGAGCCTCTTCCACTCCTACATATGTCTTGTCTCTCTACCTTACTCCCACTCATATTTTCCCTCTCTCTCTCTCTCTCTCTTTTTCTCGCTCTCTCTCACTCTCTCGTTTTCTCTCTCTCTTTCTCTCTCTCTCTCATCCCCATGTTTTTTTTACAACTTTCGGCCGTGAGAACGCAATGCGAGAGATAGCGCAGTAAAAACAGCTTGCCCAAGGCGAGTCATTCTTGTGTAGAAATCTTATTTTTCTCAACTACTCACATTTTTTGGGGCTCTCCGATGATAGCCAGGCCATAAGATGAGATGATGCTCCAAAGGATTTTTTTACCCTCTTAATTTTTATCAACAGAGTGAGCGAGCTTTGAATCGGATGTCAGCCCTCGGGCTTTTACCAAATGCTTCCTCCCTCTCCCTCCTCCCAGCCCGTAAAAGCTATCAGGGATGTTCAGGGGGTGGGCAAAGAGGGGAAAGAATGGGGTGAGAAAGGGGAGAAAGCAGAGAAGTGGCTCAGAGGGCAGGAAAAATGCAGTGAGAGAGAAAAACAGAATTGAAGAAGAGAATGAGAGAGAGAGAGAGAGAGAGAGAGAGAGAAGAAGAGAGAAAGAGAGATGAGAAGAAGGGATACGCGACAAGTGTGGCAAAATCTGGTCATGTTTTTGAGTGGTATCCGTACGTGAGTGAGAGAGAGAGGGAGAGAGAGAGAAATCGGATGGAAGAGTGCTCCCATGCACATGATACATATGGCCATCAGACCCGGAAATTAATATCGATCAAGCTGGATGCGGCCGCAGAGAGACAGAAGAGCTCGTAGGATTTCAACCCTCGTAGAACTTTCCTCCTTCCAGAAGTGCCGTGGTGCATGTTGTGTGTGAGTGTAAGAGTTTTTTGGTGGTGTTAGCGTTGGGGCTAAGCCAAGAGCCCTCCTTCCCTCTCTCTCTCTCTCTCTTTCATTGTCTCTCTCTCTCCCTCCTCTGTTCACATCCATGGACTCATGTTCTCTCTCTTTCTTTCCATGGGACACAGAGAAACATCTCTGTAGTGGATTGAGCCACAAATATTCACTTAACTCAATCCCCTGCCCGAGGCAGAAAGTTCCCTCCTCCTCCTTCCCCTCCCCCCTCCTCTTCCCCCTCCGCTTACGACCAACTAGGAGAACGGAAGTTGGCACTTGACCCACTGCACATTCTCTCTCTCTCTCTCCCTCTCTCCCTCTCCTATTCACGCTAACTGTATTTACAGCGTGTGTCGCGTCCCTCATTTCCCCCATCAGGGCGCCGACGACGACGACTTGAGCGTCATTACACCAGTCATGAGCCACGTATGCTTTCACTCAATCATTTTTTATTCAGACTTTCCATCTCCCGGCCTTTCTCCGCATCCATCCCGTAGCACACACGTTGTCACCGCAACAAGCTCGGAACAAAAGGTGGATGTAGCAGTCTCATCCACGATACAACTTTTCTTTTCTCTTCCACAATTGCTTGGTCAAAGTGCAGAACGTATTTTCCAGAGAGCCAATCTCTACTTTCTCCCGTATGGACCCAAAGCGATTTGGAACAACGATTACGGAGCAAGAGCCTATTTCTCAGCTTACCCTCTTTCCCTCTCCCTCTGTCGTTTTTTTCTCTCTCTATCGTTTTTTTTTCTCTCTCTCTCTCTGTCGTTTCTCCTTCTCAGTTTTTTCTCTCTCTGTCGTTTCTCTCTCAGTTGTTTTCTTTCTGTCGTTTCTCTCTCTCAGTTGTTTTTTCTCTCTCTTTCTGTCGTTTTCTCTCTCTCTCTCTCTGTCGTTTTTTGTCTCTCTGTCGTTTTCGCTCTCTCTTTCTCTTTGTCGTTTTTCTCTCTCTTTGTCGTTTTCTCTCTCTATTTCTCTTTGTCGTTATTATCTTTGTCTCTCAGTCGGTTTCTTTCTCCTTTTCTCTTGTTACTCTCCCTTTTTTCTCTCTCTCTCTCTGTCATTGTTTTTCTCTCTCTATCGTCTTTTCTCTCTCTTTCTCTTTGTTGTTTTTTCTCTCTCTGTCGTTTTGTCTCTTTCTCTCAGTCGTTTTTTCTCTCTCCTGTTCTCTTCTTACTCTCCCTTTTTTCTTTCTCCCTCTCGCTATGTGGTTTTTTTTATCTATCTCCTTTTCTTCTTACTCTGCCTTTTTGGCTTTCTCTCTCTGTAGTTTTACCTCTCTCCTTCTGTCGTTTTTTACCTATCTCCTTTTCTTTTTACTCTCCCTTTCTTCTTTCTCTTTCTCTCCGACATTCTGTTGTTCCTGCGCGTTCTGAAAGCCCTCCCAGTATATGTACAAAGAGCACCAATTTCCCCCCGTAATCTCACTAAAAATTGCAGTTCTATCTCTTTGAGTTGTAGCAAAAAGGTGAGACTCGTTGACAAATCCATGACGTGTACGTGGACTATCGATTGGAGGACGTCCCAGCCTCCGTGGGTGCTAGGATATAATTATGCAGGTGCATGACAGGTAGAATGAGGTGATAAAGTGGCGTTTGGAGCGATGAGAGAGAAGAGCCCGCGAATAAGAAATTGAATGAGAGCCTGGCTGTAGATAGCTCCTAATTGACTTGTGCTAATGAGTTTACGAGGGAAATGATGGAGATGAGTGAGATGAGTGCGTGTAATAAAAAGTTTATGGCTGGAAGGAGAACGTTTTTCAAGATGCTCTGTGGCCGTAATAACGACTCCAAGAAAACCAGAGAAAGGCAAGGGAGCTTTCTCCATTCCCTTTCTTCCCTTTTCCTGTCCCGTTCCTCACTGTCCCAAGATTTCTCTCGCTTTCTTGTCGAATTCCTTTTCAAAAGCCACATTCTAAAATGTGCTCTCGCGTGCTGTGACATTGCTGGAAATTGTGACAGGGCTTGCGGAATTAGTTGCGGAAGGCATTAGGACTCTCCAGATGGCAGTTAGCGATTGACAAGGAGAGGTCGTGAGGCTAAAGATTTGACGAATCACTCCCGTCGTCCATGGAGAAGGTAAAGGATAAAACAAACTGGAGAAAGTGGATGGATAGAGTCTGAGACAGAGAGTCTTAGACAGAGAGTCTTAGACAGAGAGCCTGAGAGAGAGAGAGCGAGAGAGAGGGAGAGAGAGAGAGAAAGATAAGGAAAAGCTGGGACCATTAATGCAAGCTGTGGCTGGTTGGTCCTTTTTGCGAAAAGCAAGTAGGTCCGGAGAGACGCTGGAGAAATGCTGGAGAAAGGAGAGAGAGAAAAGAGAAAAGTGATACTCTCCAGGGATTTGACTGACATTACGAATTTCTCCATTCATTTCGCTTCCACACGGCTCTGGCTATACTTTTTCTTTCTCTCTCTCTCACGCTCTCTCTCTCCGACATTCCCCAGCTCGTCTCGGGCATTTTATTTCCTTCTTTTTTGATGTGCCTCCTCCTTTTCTCTTCTCTTTCTTTCTCTCTCTCTCCCTCTCCCTCTCTCTCTCTTCTATCTTCCCTTTCAGTGTTATGTATACGGCCGAAATGATAAGGAAGCGTAGGAGACACGGCGAGTGAGAGAATGAAGGAGAACGGCACTCTCGGGATGTTTGACTCTTCTCACTCACTCACTCCTGCCCCTCCTCCACACTCCGCCGATACTTACAGCTCTCTCAAGGAGTACGTCAAAAGAGAGGGAAGAGAAAGGAGGGGAGAAGAGGGGAAGCTTGGTTTTCCCTTAAACAACTTTTACCGAACGCATAAAACATCAATTAGGAGGAAACTGTGGCTGAATCTCAAAAAGGTCGTCGTCTCCCTTTCCCTCTCTTCCTCTCTCTCTGTCTCTCTCTCTCGCTTCTCTCTCTCCCTTTCCTTTTATCCGTCTGCTTTCTTTCAGATATCTCCTATAAAAAGAACTATGTACTTCCAGGGCTTGTTCAACACACAGAAATTGCAGAGGAGACTTGAAGGGAAAGGAATGAAGAGGCTTTTGGGAGGGCGAGAGAGAGAGAAAGTCGTCATTGCATTCCATATTTCATGAGCATCGTCCTCTCTTCCTCTTCCTCTGTGAAATATAGATTCTGGCCAACCTCTCATTCCTCCATCTCTCTCTCTCCCTCTCTTGCTCTCTCTGTCTCTCCCTCTCTTGCTCTCTCTGTCTTTCCCTCTCTTGCTCTCTCTGTCTCTCCCTCTCTGCTCCCGGCATCAAAGAAAGCAAAGGAATGGCCCTCTTTCTCCCACTAAAAAAACTCGCTTTACCTGGCCAGGAAAACACACATTCCTCTACTTATATTTATTTGTAAGCACACATCCTGGGAATACAAATCCTCCCTTTAAATTCCAGCCCACTCCCTTGATATTCTCTTTGGCCGTTCCTTATTCTCCAGCATTCACTGGAGCCTCAGCACTCACTGGAGCCCCACAGCCCCTTTCTCACCTTTGGTATTTCCTACCTTTACCTCTACCCCTTTTGCTCCTCTTAATTTCTGGGCGTCCCCACAATCCTATGATCTCTCTTGAAACTCCCGAAATGTGTATTTACCCTTTCCTCCCCTCCGGCAACTTTCCCCAGGAGAATGGTCGGGGAAAAGAGAAAGTCATAGGACAATATTAGCCATCCACAAAGTCGTGAAGGAGAAATGGGAGAGAATGAGGCTGTGGGTGATTAGCGATGCCTCATTTCTCGGAGCTCTTTATGAGCTCCAACCTCCTCCGTTTTGTACCAGCCGACTCTGTCAGGCTCTCCAGGCAACTCCAGAAAGCTTCCTTCCTCTGCTACTGGTCGGGTTCTCCAGAAGTGGATGGCGTCTTTTGCATGAATCTCTGGAGGGATTCTGTACACGCACTCCCAGAGCAAGAGATGTTTTTGGTCCTTTTATCCCGTCGTGGACATATGAATTTATTTAAACAAGTGCATTTGTGCGAGAAGAGGATGAGGATAATGCGGACAGGATTTTTCTCCGAGACGTTCCTTTTTTTTTGGTCCCTCCAACTTTCTCTCTGTTACTAAATTTCACTTTCTCCCTTCAGTAGACACTAGAGGGACGGAGGTACACGGAGCACTTGGTCTTTCCCAGTGAGGAGAATTTACGAACTCAGTCGCAGCTGGGCAACTCAGAAGACATAAATCTATCTGGTTTCTTCATCTTGACTTTCTCCTTCTCCTTTCTCCTGCTTTCCCTCTCCCTCCTTCCTCTCACTCTCCTCAGCCCGGCATTATCTACAAAGAAGTTGTGTGGGTTGGGCTGAGTTGAGACCATGTTTATAGGGGGAAGATAGGGAGCATTCATGGATTTTTTGGTGGTGGCGGGTTAACTTATTATTAAGGTTATTAAGTCCAAAGTCGTCGGGTTTATCGGCGGGAAAGGCGGAGAAGGGAGAGAATCCGAGAGATAAGACTCAGTTCACCACACTATAAATGGAGGCCAGAGAGGAACGTATACGAGACACATTATCTCCTTCTTTCCCTTTCCTTCCCCCCGCCCAAAAAAATTATGAATTGATATACTTGAGGTTTGTCCAAGCGTGTATACAAAATTACTCTTTGCGGTGGAACGACAAGTTTTTTGGTCGGGATTTTAGGGCTATTCAAAGTGCTGAGGAAAAAAAGAGATTCTCTTCGCCCATTCCCAGCTAACATCTTCCGCCATGTAAAGCTAAAGGAAGAAATACAGTGTTGAAAAAATCTCTTTGTCTCTTCCGGTGCACGCCTTTGTTTTTTTTTTTTGCTTCCACATAAAATTGGCCCTCTGCCCCTTCCACTTGAAAATATGCGGGGTTCAGCCATCTTCATATTCCTTCCGCATGACTAAGTCTTAATCGCAAAATGGCTTTATTTCCAGCTTTCACATTATCTAATATTTGCATTGTTGCATCCAATTACGTACAATTTCTGCCTTTAAACAAGTTTCCAAGGGAACGGCAGAAGGAAGAAAACTCGGGGAAAATAAAGGGAGAAATAGGCGGGAATTAAAGCTCAAAAGGGGCGGGGGAGAGAGAAGGAAATGGACGAAAATGAACAAAAAGATTTGTTTGCGGTAAAAAAGGGTTTGATGAGAAAAAGGGAAAGCAACAGAGCTGTGGTTCCCATCAGATAGTTTCTTTTGTCTGAGGAGCTTTTGAATGAAGAACACGGAGCACTATGGATGTTAGTGGGATGTGGAATTTCCTATTTGTTCCACAATCGACAGAGATTCCCTTTCTTTATGTGGGCATGGATCCAGCAACAAAAAATGTTGTTCGTCTCTCCCTTTCTCTCTCTCTCTATGTCGCTTTCTCCGTAGGAGGGAATGCCATCTTATCCAATCGAAATCTCACAACACGCAGTCGACCGACTGAAAAGAATCGATTTTATGAGTACAAAACTCTCCATGAGCTGATTTCTGTTCCAAAGGACGAATTCCCCTGCTTTTTCTCAGCCAAAGGCAGACGGAGAAAAAATAAGAGAGAAAGCGGGAGAGAGAAACGAAGGCGAAAAAGGATTCCGTGAGACAAGGGAAGGACGGAAGAGAAAGAGAAGAAATGAGGGGAAAAGAACAAAAGGATGAAGGTGAAAATAATTTGGTGGAACCCTTTGCAAGTGAAATTCCGTGGGAGACGTCCGTCCGTTTGGATCTAACGAATACAAATTTAAATAGGGACGGGGGAAACCCGAATAAATTGTGTACAAATTCCAAAAGGGATGAGTACAAAAGGAAAGCCTGTGCTAATTTAAAGAGCATTCAACCAATCCTTTCCCCCGCTCCCCTTTTCCTTTTCAACGGAGGAGTAATAGATTTTTTGGGGATATTTTTTCACTGTCCCTGTCATGTTTTTTTCCCTTCCTCAAACGCTTCTCTCTGTCTCTCTTATTTGCCATTTCTCTACCGGGATAAGGGTGCAAGGAATCGGAATTGATTGGATGGAGTTGTTGTTTGCGTCCGTTGACAATCACTCGGCGTAGGATGAAGAAGAAGAAGACGAAGAAGAAAGAGGAGGTCCCTGACACGGAGCGACTGCTTAGAAATCAAAGTCGGTCAGATGACACGACTGACAGAGGAAATGAAACAAAGCTGAGTGGATGAGACAAGTCTCTCGCCTCTCCTCTTCCCCTTTTTCCTTCTCTTTTTCCTCCCACCAAGCAGGCTAAACAAGAGAGGATGAAGTGAGAAAGGGCTAAAAGACCTAGGTAAATATTGAACTTGAGATTTTGCCAAAAAAAAACAAAACGTCTCCTCCTTCTATCACAAAGTCAAAAAGGATGAATAAGGCCCCCATATCTGCCAACAATCACTGACCCAGCGAATGGGAAAACATCTGGGAGACAAAACATTGGACAGAGGGGATAGAGAGGCCTCGAGGACAAGGAGGAGGACACGTGTTCTGGTTCCCAAAAATTCCACCTCCGCCTCCGAGAGGTCAAATGGGAAGAGGGAAAGGTAAGAGGATAATGGGTGGGAAGGTGAGAAAACGGAGGCGATAAATTGTTCGGTGATTCCATGGCAAGGACCCCGAGCGGTAGCAAGAGGGCCTCATTTGGCAAGACGAGGATGTAAGAGCAAAGGGAGAAAATAAGAGAGATAAAGAGAGAATGTTGGCAAGAGAAAGCGAGAGAAAATACGGAAAGGAGAAAGAGAGGGAAATCTGAATTCAGCCACCGTTGTGTGCTTTTGTTGAGGTAAACAACAATTGTTGAACAAAATGAGATTTTATTATCCGCTCCGAGTTCGTGAGAAGAAAGCACATGAGAGAGAGGGAGAGGGAGAGAGAGAGAGCAGCAGACGGTTTTGGAGGGGAGAGGGGGAGGATGTGGAGAGGAAAAGGAATATATGGACACGCACCGTTGCCCTCAGTATGCACGTCCCTCCCTAGCTACATAACTTCCCTCCTTTCATTTGCTTTGACATTAAATCTTCCCCTCTTACGCTCCCCTCCCAGCAGAGAGCCTCTCCCTCTCCGTACATAGTGAGAGAGGCATGGACCTCCTCCCATGTCTGGCCCTGAGTGTGTTCTGACACGGAAAAGGTGGCTAGGAGCAAAGAGAATTAATGGAATTTTATTGCAATTCCAATACTTCTTCCCAAGCTCCCACAAATGGAGTTGACGTGAGCCGCTCAAAAGATGCTTTTATAACATGCTCTGCGATTCCCACCGAGGAGAGCACGATGTGTGAGAGTGACGAGGACGGAGAAGAAGAAGAGGAGGATGAGGAGGATGAGGAGGAGGAGGTGGAGGAGGAGGAGGAGGAGGAGGAGGAAGACGAAGAAGAGCGTGGGGATGAAGGAAGGAGGCGGCGGAGGAGGGAAATGTGGTCGCTCTCTCTCTATGTAGATAAAGTCTGCTTCCATGTAATGCGGGAGAGAGCCACATAGTTGCTTTCTCTCCCCTCCTTTTTTCTTTCTCTCGGGCCATTTCCTCCCAACAGTCAGTGTGGGAGCGAGAGACAAACAGAGAGAGAGAAACAGAAGCAAAGAGAGAGAAAGAGAGAAACAGAAGGAAGGGGAGAGAAGGAGAGAAACAGAAGGAAAGAGAGGGAAAGAGAGAAAGGGAAGAGAGAAAGTGGAGGAGAAAAGGGAGGGAGACATAATGGACGGGAGATGAAGAGAAGGAGAGAAAGTCAAAAGAAACAAGGAATTCGCCATGAGATTGATATGATGAAAGGAGCGGCTACAATTGAATAATGGACGTGCCCATCTTCTCCTTCCCTTCTCATCCTTCTCTCTTCGTCCTCCCCCTCCGCCTCCTCCTCTCATTCCCAAGGCACACTCATCTGTGGATAAAGCCGCTGGTGTTCACCAGCCAACAATGCAGCACTCTTTTTTTCGGGGCTTTCTCTCTCCCTCACCCCTCCCTTTTCTTCCTCTGTCCTTTTTTTCTTTTCTCCACACATGCAGGAAGACATATGAAGAGCGGGTGTGGACGGGGAACAGAAGGGAGAGGGAAGAGGGGAATAATAATTGAAGAGAGGGAGAGAGAGTGAGGGAGAGAAGAGGAAGGGGAGGGGGAGCGCCGGAGAAAGTGCTGCGGAGTGGATGCTAACGTGTTTATTTCGTGACCCACATAACTCGTGATATCTCTTACGCATGCATTAGCGGTTGCTTTCATCTCCTCTTTCCTCCTTTTAAACCTTGTGTTTTCCTTTCATTTCCCTTTCCCTAGCTTTCTCCTCCAAGTCCGGCTTTCTCCTCTCACTTTCTCCGCCGTTCCTTCCCGAATTTCTTTTGGGGTCCCTGCTGTCTTTTTAGTCAATCCTTTGCTCAAGTCCATTCTCTACTTTCACCTCATATCCTCGGCCACCTCGCCTTTCGTCGGCCTTTGTCCCCCTTTGTTTTGGACTTGCCCCGCTTTGAATGCCTATTCACTCTTGCCATTTCCTACTCATGTTTCACCTCCTCTTCTCTCCTCTTCCTCCTTCCTCCACGGATCTCAACAAATGCTTGGCAAGTCCAGGAAATTTCCTTTTTTCCAATTGCGACAAACAATTCCCTCTGGCTTGAGGTTTCCGCTTCCCCATCAACTTTCTCCAACCCTTTTTTTCAGTTCTATGTATACATATATCGATATATGTATGCATAGATATATGTATGTATGTATAGATATAGCCCATTCCGCTCCCCCATCCACGCCTTTCCCTGTAATCTTATCCAATCTGCATTGCATGAAACTTGGCTTTCTTCTCCCACTTTCTCCCATTTGCTCCCTTCTTTCTCTGATCTCCATCTTCCCCATCAATATTTCCCTCCGTCTATTTATTAACCATGGCTATTCCCCTCCAAGGACGCACTCTTTAGATGGTGATGAGTCCCTAGGAAATACTCCATGGCCTTTCTCTCCCTCTCTCACTCCTTCTCTCCCAAACAATTACTCACACCACTTGCTCTTCCCTCCTGCTCTCTCCCCCTCCTTCTCTCATCATAATTAAGTCATGGGATAGAATACGTGCAAGTGTACACGGGGACACGGGCTGACGGCCAATGTGGCACAAGATCAAGATTTATGAGGAGGGAAAGCTGACATAAGTTCTCATCTCATCCCCGCACCATGGAGAGGGGACACCTGAGCATGCAAATGGCTTTTTGACTCCTCTTCCGCACCACTTCCCAGCCAGGTAGAGCACGCGGGGAGATGATCATCCCTTCCAACGGCCCACTGGAATGGCATAGATCATCCTTTGGACCTATTCCGGCTCCATCCTGGCCGTTTCCTCTCTAAACGGATCGGCCAATATTTGCATAATACATCCGCCTATGCTCTTTCCAAGGCGCTGGAGCTAACCCTTTCCGAAGAAGAAAAGTCTAATCTCAATGTGCCGCCTTTGTATAGGCTCCCAAAGCCTTTTTTAGTAAATGATTCCCTATAAATTCCCCAACTAATTTGCGAAGGAGCGGAGGGAAGGACGTGACGGGGAAAGTACGTGCCAGCTTTCGCTTTCTCTCTCTCCTATTTCTCTCTCTTTTCTCTCTCTTTTCTCTCTCTGTTCTCTCTCTTTTCTCTCTCTCGCTTTCTCTCGCGCTTTTCGCACTCTCTTTTCTCTCTCCCAGAGGCTGCGGCAAGGACAACGGTGTGAAATTGAGGACTAATAAGGGAGAAAAGAAGATGATTAGGGTCGCCCGGTCACGCCACATTGAACGGGGAGGGAAATGGTGGTGGAGGAAGGCTTCGAGGTGAAGAAAAGAGATTGTGTAAATTCCCAGGGGACCACACACTTCGGTCAACTCGAAGAACTACTAACAAAGAATTACTTGGACCATGCTCTCCAAGAGACTTTTTCCTTTCAGAAATGGAAGTACCCAAAAGAGAAGAGAATAAAAAGGGAGCGAGAATGGAAAAGATTGAATATTGGGAGGATTCTTCCCCTTCCGAAATGGCTTGTTGACAAATAAAGGACACGTGTAATTACAGGAATTGAATTCAGGGAGAAAGTGGATAGTGAGACAAAGAGAGAGATAGATGGACGCTTTATTTTTTAGGGGGTGGGAGGCGTTTTTTGTAGATTTTTCTTGGGTCAACAGACGGTGAAAACAAGGGATTTGATTGGTCTTGGGACTCACCAGATCCCTGGATGGTGGCAGGTTTTTCCTTGCAGGAATGAAGAGCCAGCTGGGATTTTTACTTCATTCCATTCTTTTCCCATTGATAAAGTGGGAAGTGAGTGGAGATTACTTTCTCCCAAGAAAAAATACTGAAACGGGGGAAGCAGAAGTGAAGAGAAAACGGAGAAAGTAAAAGGAAAAAAGTCCCTGCAATTCCATTATAGCTTCTCCGTCCCTCGTTTTAAAGGAGTAAAAAGGGCTAAAATGGGGAAGAAAAAGAAGAACATAACAAATAGCCTGGCTCGCTACATGAACACGTAATGATTTTTTTTAACTTTTCCAGTCATTTGCACGCTCTACTTCGCCTTCCGGGAGAAAGATCCATGGGATTCCAGTCATTGAGAGGAGTTGCCCACCTCAACGCTCCATTTCATGACCCACACTTTAAACTGCTCTCCATGTATCACCATTTCACCAACTTTTGCCCTTTCTCCAATTCCTTCTCAATACCCGGCATTCTCCCTCCTCCTCCTTCCCTTTTCCCTGGAGTGTCTCCAGTTCTTTTCATTTCTTTTCCTAGAGAGAAAAAAAAGGACGACAAATATCTTGGACGGAAGCAGTTGGTCAAGCCCCTTGCGTCATGGTGAGAACGGATTCCTCCAAAAATTTTTTTATTTCTCCAATTTCCTTCAATTTCATCCTCCGCCTTTCTCCGGACGGAAGTTGCATTTTGCCAAGTGGATGGGATCTCTTTGGGAGGACCTTTTAGAGGGGCACAAAGAAAATTTGAGAAGGGGAGAGAAAGGGGAGAGGAAAGTGCCATACATTTAACTTAATAAGGCGTCTGGAGAGAGAGAAAAAGAGAGAGACAGAGAGAGAGGAGAGAGCTTCGTTTGGAGGTGTGAGGCCTCTCCAAAGAAATCAATCGGTCCTCTCTTACGCACTTTTTTTGACACTTTCCTTTCATCCTTCAATTTATTCACATCCGCCCTTCCCCGTCGCCGATGTAAATGACACTCTTTTACGCCGTCTAAAACTCAATTTTTTTCTCACCTTCAATATATTCCCAGGAATATTCTGGAGAATTCCTTCCTCTCTCCATTTCTCTCTCCACCTTTCTCTTTCTCTTTCATCCTCCGTCCTTTGTCAATTTTATCACCACTCGAATTTTTCCCCTTCCCATTTCAACTGACTTGTTCCTACTTATTTATGTCCTCCTATCTCCTCCCATGCTCCTCCACCTCCGGCAAAGACAGTGAAGAGATGATGGCTGGTTAGTTTAATAAGAGAGAGTATTATATAACAAGGCGGTTACCTATATACCAATGCTCTTATGTGATGAGGAATCAGTGCGAGATGCTGGAGAAGTCCGTCCGAATTAGAAGAAGATTTTATTCTGAATGATCATTAGTAGATCCTTACATTCATTATTTAACCTACTAACATGGAGAGAAGTGCAAGCTGTATTATTACGTCATACATGCATGGAGATGAGGTGAATGTATTGCTACGGTGCTATTACAATTAGCTTTATTATATTGTAGTTATACGTATGATTATGTAAGTACATTGTGTGAGCAAAAGCCCCGTTTGCTGTCGTCGCCATGGAAGTTCCTGAATTCGGATAATAATAATAATTAAATTAAAATGATTGGTGAATTGCTGAGCAGATCTTATCGCTCGCTCAGACAGATTGTCTGTCTCCTCAGACGGGTTTTAATGGCACTCGGACACTAATAAAGCCTCTGAGTTGCTCCCTGTTCTAATCTTCGCTTGATCTGTTCTTTACTTTATTTATTAATTTGAATCGTTTGCCCTTTGGCATATTTATTTGTGCTATTGCCTTATTTTTATCTATTTTTGCAGTGTCCCCCTGCCTTGCCCAAATGGCTTATTTATTTATTTTAATTCCTACCGTGATTCTGGCTACTCTACCTCAAAATATGTAAGTATATACTATAGGTATAATTATAGGTACTATAGCAAATTATATGTTAAAGTAATGTAATAGTGCTGTAATTAGAAGATCTTTGGCGAGAAAATGGATGGGTCAATGCCACGAACCAAAGAAGAGATAAATGAGTAGAGAACAGGGATGCAACCAAGCGAATCGGGTGGAGGGGGGAAAAGGTCCTTCTATTTATGTACATAGAAAAAGGTACCGGTATATATGTATAAAAGGGATTGCGAGGCTGAATGCTATACCTATATAAAAGGGAATTGGGA
>JAQGBT010004991.1:0-15266 GCA_034698585.1 Disparrhopalites patrizii
GAATTCCGATACTTCATTTGTATTCGTAAATTCTTCTATTATGTTACTAATTCCCGCCTTCAGGCAAGTTTTTTTTTTGTTGCAAAATCATGGTATTGCAAATTGCAACATTAACGCGTATTTTAATTCGAATTTTAATTCATATTTTTTCGGATGTCATTCCTTGCATATGTTTGCCCAATTCTATAGATGCTGTTAATAAATAGCAGGTAGTAATAAACATTTGTAATAATACATAGGTATTTGTAAATAAGAAGTGCCCTCCAGCTTGTTTCAATTTGCTCCGATACGATAAACGGGTGCAAGGAAGCAATTTTGTTGAATTTTATGTGTCTGTGGAATTACAAGTGTGTGTAAGTAATGATTATACGTTTACGTAATTGCTCCCTAATTACATTTGTAAGTCCTAATAATTATTAATTAATATACGCGTATTTTATTATGCAGCAGTTGCCTATCTTGGATTTAAAAGCAATCTGGAGTTCCTTTTGTGTATAATAATACCATAAAATAGTATGAAGCTGACGAAAGTGTAAACAAGAGTATTTTTATTACACACATGTATCCCACATATCCTGTATTATTACACAATTTCCCAAAGATAGTACGAATTCCACTGTGGGAGGATTAACTAATGACTACGTCATTTGACCATTCCATAGAATACTAAAGATTGTATGTATTTATTACAGTAATTTTAATGCTGCATTAAACCATAGTAAAATTCCAATGACTAATGGACGTCCGACGAATGAATTCTGGACAGTGTTTTGCCTTCAATGGTATCAGCATTCAACAGTGCTTTGAATACTTTATTTCAAAAAAAACATTACAAGGTCTTTTAAATCTGTGGGTTCATGAAGTAAAGGCAGAAGGTATTAAGAAGTACATACATTTATCCTCAAGTAATTGCATTTATTTTACTTAACGTTGACACTTTAACAAGAAAAATGAAAGGAGGGATTTTGCGGTACAGCACAGGCTATTTACTACCTAAAGTAATTGGTATTTTTGCAGAAATTACAAATTGCAATTAATGCATATCCAGTGAATTAATAAACCATGTGGATAGTGTTGAGTCCACAGTACTTTACAACCTCACGTGCGAACTAACACACATTCGTATCTGGAATCCATGATAGATGTGTGTCTGCTTGTATACACATTTTCATGGATGCAAGCGTATGCTTTTGTGTCCAAAAAGAATGAAGTCACCGGCAAAAGACCTTGGCACCCCCCAAAAAATAATAATAATGAAAGCCAATGTGATGAGAGAGCAAAATGTGCTAATATACATATATATACAGGGGAAAAGGAAGAGAATGTATATCCAGAATGCACAGTATGCCCCAAGAACTTTTTATCACTCCTACCGTACGACTTTCCTTTTTGCTACTTTTTTATACACAGACAACAAATGTGTATATACTCTTTGCTAGTAATTCTATTAGTTCTCCACCAATTTTTTTTTTGTTACTCTCTGGTAAGTAAACTTCTCTTATGAGTTAAAACTTGAAGGTTTTTCTATCCCCCTTTCTCTCCCATACCTTCTTCTTGCATATTGAATAACGTTTGCTTTGGAAGGGCAATTTGCTTTTTCTCCACCCCAAAATCTCTCTCTTTATATTCATTCTATCCCAAGGAAAGGAGCACACCGTGCACACAAACACACTCTCTCACCCTGAGTCAGTAACAAGGAGAACGTGGGACAGAGTGAACATTAAAAGAAGAAAGCTGGCGAAGTAAGTCATATAGTTAGAATGTTTATAGTAAAAAAAAAAAAAAATATATATCATCATATAAAATCCTTGTGTGCCGTGTATAAATATAACATTTACCGCACTCTCTCCCTTTATCGCTGATGTCACATCTAAAAATATAAAATTCTCTCCCTTATACACCTATTCTTATATAACAAAATATACTGCAGAGTTCTATCACAAATTCGGATTATTAGGAGGTCCGAAGGTAACAAAAAATATACATCGGTAGGAAAGGAAATCTAACGTAGTGACAGGAAAGAAAATACCATCATGCATCTGGGTATTTCCCACGGAGAAAAGGATTATTATTACAATTTTCTCCAGCTCCAGCCATTGTATTGTGGCGTGATATAAAGCTTTTAAGAACGACTTTCAATATAGTAGGGTATAACTGGATTATAGGACCCGGTAAAAAATCTCCGGGTAGAAAAAACAAATTAATTCCTGCCCGCCTTTCGTATCTCCATGTGGGAAATGACATAAATCGGAAAATATATACGTATAACAGAGGTATATAATATATATGACTTCAATATACACACACATGTATATTGAGTATATACTAAGGATATTTCTAAAATCGCCTGGTAAAGTGGTAAAGCTGTTTTTTTTTTTACATCCCCAAGATTTTTACTTTCCTTTTAGTCACACACTGTGAAAGCAAGGGGGAAGATTAAGGCATTTGTCTAAAACCATGGGTTTTGTGTTACACAAAAGAGCAAAATATTTATTACAAGTTCAATCTTAAACCTCAGTACACCGGCGGAACAAACAACATTATTTTTGTGAAGTGACTCAGAAATAAATAATATAAATATATCCTTTTAGTAGGTAAAAATTTATTGTATACACATTATTTTACACAGCGTTCTATTAAAAAAAACTTTTTAGTGCTGATGTTACAATAATTCCTCTGACAAGTGACAGGAAAAAGGCGGCGTAAGCCTTCTTTTATGCAGTATTCCAGCTACATGTACGTCATTGTACAAAAGGGGTTGTGACTGAATTTTTACGATTATTATTTTTATTATTATTTATCCGCACATTCAAGTACATCCTTCTGACACACATTTGACGTTGAAACCCTTTTCTATATGCTAGTCCAATCGAGGGAATTTAGACTGACGGAGAGGAACGTGAGCTGGCTGCTTGAGATATTTCATTGTGACTATATGATAATAATTTTAATCATTCACCTCGTAACACGTGTAATTTTTATTTGGCGTTTGTTAACCCAAAACCCTCGACATGAGAGCAAAATCGATTAGATAATAGATTTCCTTGGACAGGTAAATA
Organism: Disparrhopalites patrizii; assembly: GCA_034698585.1. Taxonomy (NCBI): domain Eukaryota; kingdom Metazoa; phylum Arthropoda; class Collembola; order Symphypleona; family Sminthuridae; genus Disparrhopalites; species Disparrhopalites patrizii. The sequence continues at coordinate 3,060 of JAQGBT010004991.1, forward strand.
ACCCAACATTGCACGCAATAACGTATACCCTTGGAGCCTTCGAGCCTTGGATATATTTTTGTTTTCTGTTCGTTTCTGCGGATTCCTTGAGTTCACAGTATCATATGAATATTCTATATAGAGAGAGGTTGACGTTATTTTTTTTTATCACTGAAAAAATTGTGTGGATTTTTTGAGAAAATATTTGCAATTAAAAAAAAAACGTAAACATTTTTCAAGATATTTTGAATTAGGCCAATAATTACAGTGTTGCAGTCAATAAAGAATAAGAAACGCTGCATTTGATTGTATAAATAATAAATACAGGATTATTTTTTCAAAGGTAAAAGTGTGGGAGAGCGTTTTTTTTCGCAAGCCTTTGATCAGATGAGCATGTGCTATCAATTTGATTACCCATTCTACCAGTACCGTATTAAAATAGCTTGAATAATCTATTTTTTACCAGTGGTGTAAATGATTTCGGAGTCAGTTATTTAGTGTGTATACCGCATGTGTTTTTTCTATTATATATCGTTTAGCCATTTTAATCATCCATTTCCCGTGTCGTTAGTTCAGTTAGTATAATATAAAGCATGGACATTGCGAATTGCGATTGAAGTGTATACATATATAACATACTAAACATGTGGTTTTTATTTTAATCTTCAAATTGTGGTGTAACCTACAGGACAAGTCTCGTTAGAACTATAATACTGACTCACATACGTATCGAAACGTTAGTGATGACTGAAAAATACCCTCTCAAGTGATTGTTTTGCAAGTAGGTGGGAGTAATTTCATATTTGCCTCTGGCATTGTTTTAATGTGACTGATTAATTTTACCTGAGTGGACTCATCTTTGTCGTGATAGTTGGTGGTAGTTATCGTTATGAGCTCATTGCAATTAAGGAAGAGAATTTTATGTGTGAGGATTTCTTAATGTGTACAAGGCTTTAAAAAGCCGGTGATCCTTGTTAATTGTGATTGCAATATTTTTGTATCCTTGTGAATTATTTGCAGAAATTATAAAGGACTTCCGAATTGTGTGTAACTAAAATAAGAATGAGTGTTTCGGAGAAATCTGGCCAACCTACGGATTCGGCCAGTGCTGGCGGACAGTGTTCTTCTGGGGGTCATGAGGAAAGTGCTGGTAGTAGTGAGGGATTTATGCCCATTGGCCCAGCATCTTTAAATCAGGGGGGTAATAAAGGAGGAAAAAAATATAAATTTGTGGAGCCTCCAGGAATTTCATCATGGATCTTTTCGTTCGCCAAGAAATGCCTTGTCTGCAGCCTTGTATACTCTTTAGGATACTTCCAGGTATGTACTTTCTTGCTCCTTCTTTGAATGGAATTATGCTATGAGAAGTCGTATTAATAATTGGTTTAATATTATTTTGCGTTTAGGTCAGTGTTGGATGGATAGTTGGGCCAATTGTATTGCTTGTTGTCCGTGATCAATGGCGAAGGCATCATGATTCTCAAAGGGCTTTAGCAGCAGCCGCTGCCAGAGGAGATGAAAGGGAAATTGTTTTGGCTAGACTCGGCGATAACTTACCGTCTTGGGTAGTCTTTCCGGATGTTGAACGAGCTGAATGGCTAAATCAGATAATTAGGTATAATATGTACCTATATTTTTGTCATTTCAAGTTTTTTGTATTTGATATATTGCTGGTAAATCTAAATGTTTTTTATTTACCTAGACAATTATGGCCCAAAATTAATAACTACACATTTGAATTCGTGAGAAGTACGATTGAACCTCCTCTTAGAGACGCACTTGCCACTAGTTACAAAATGGGATCATTTCGGTTTGAAAAAATTATTCTGGGGGATACACCTATGCGTGTCCGGGGTGTGAAAGTTTATGATGAAAAGAAAACTGATCGGAACGAAATTATAATGGATTTGGATATTATATATGCTGGAGATTGTGACATCCGTATTTCTGTTGCTAAGATTCATGCTGGAATTAAGGACTTACATGTAATCGAAAGTGGCAAAAGGCTTTACTGTTGTTTCAAAGTACACATCTATATAGATATTCATTGAATGTTTATAATCTTCTCAATTTGTTCTTGTAGCTGAGCGGTACCTTGAGGTTGGTTATGAAACCGTTAATCAACCAGATTCCTTTGGTGGGAGGCGTTCAGTACTTCTTCTTAAATCCTCCATCTCTGGATTTCAACTTGATTGGAGCGGCTGACTTATTTGATATGCCTGGGCTATCAGATCTGATACGTCGTATTGTGCAAGAGCAAATTTGTGCTATGTAATGCATTGTATAACATGACATTATAGTAAAACCGTGTGGTGTCTTGCTCTTCGAATTCAATGAATTGTGTTCAAACTTTTGGTATTTCTAGGTGTGTCCTTCCCAATAAAATGTTTATTCAATTGTCAGATCAAGTAAATGCATCAGAAACCTGTATGCAACGTCCACAAGGTGTAGTTCGTATTTGTGCCATTGAGGCCAAAAATTTGTTGAAGAAAGATGTGAGTAACAAAGTTTTTCTGATTCTGCTGTACAATTTATTTCATTCTACTGCAGCTGTTACTTCTCAGTGTGGCAGCAATGTTTATTTTAATAGATGTGTTCGGATTTGTAATAAATTTCTAGGTTGGAGTATTGGGTACTGGAAAGAGTGATCCGTATGTTATTTTAAGTGTCGGAGCCCAGCAACACAAGTCTAAAATAATAAATAATACGGTCAATCCCAAGTGGGAGTTCTACTGCGAGGTACGAAAAATAAAGCTATTGTGTGCTGACTGCATGCGTTTTATCGTTTGCAGAAAATACATGCATATTTCTTTATTTTGTAATCGGTGTTCGCTAATACCAATTCGAGGAATTATTTCCAACAAATAATAATCTTGTTTTGTGTGTTACAAGTCACCAATTAAAATTATATGACATTTAACTAATGACTACGTTATCGAGAACATGTGCAGATGGTGGTCGAGGAACTAGGACAGCTTCTCAATGTAGTTCTTTATGACTATGATGATGTTCCACGCAATGATGAATTTCTCGGAAGGTTTATTTAAACTTTATTTTACATACATTTTTAATAGCTTTGTGTAGTCTTGAGTTATACAACTTTTGTCCCACCACAACACTTTTAATTTTTTTGCTTTTAAAGGATGCTTTTTGTTTTAATAGTCATGCTTTATTGTTGAGCACATTATTTCAAAACATTCAAGGCTAGTCCTGTAAAAGATCTGTACGTACGACAATCTGTGCAAAGTTTTGTCATAAGTGAGCCATCACTAACAAGACATGATCAACTATATTGCGTGCTCATTTCGTAAAACTGAATAACATTATGCGTAACGTTATCCGTTACTAATTTTAATTGCTTTGTTGGGCTACTAAGTATAATTTAATCTAGCGTCTTTTTAGTTGTTTGATAGTACGTTGTATTCAAAAATTTTGTTTGTGGTCTTGAGAAGTACTACAACTACTCTACGGGTTATGGAAGCTCTTGTCAAATGAAATAATTAACATTGTGCGTAGAGGCCAGTCTAATTGCGTGTTAGGTAATTCGGTACAGCGCTATTTCATTTTAATCAATTAGGAAATTGTTTTGCTGACTCAACGTAATATTTTGGTAACTATAAGTTATAAATACTGGGTAATGGGTACAAGTACTATTGTAAAACTTGAATTATGTACGTGCACTGCAAAAGAACAGCAGGAGTCAGGAAAGTAGTAGGTAGTAGTGTATGTAAACATTGTTCAAATGTTTATATTCATATTATCATAAATTTGCTTCTCCAAAAAAGGCTCCTACAAACAGAAATTGTTTAACAGGAATGCCAATAATACTATTTCAGTGGATGAAAGAAGCAAATATTTTATTTTTGACTTTTCACTGTGTTTTTGTACTTCAACTACAATTAATAACTACTTCGTGATTGTGACAATGCTATTACATACGTCTCCCATATGAGGCGGTGTATGCTCAACTTGTTACTTTTTCTCCTGATATATTATTTTTGGGTGTATTATTTATCAAGGCTTTAGTATGCTCAAGCGATTCACAAAGGCTTGGGGTAGAAGTCTGGGACTACGACGCTGGCTTCCCGGGTGTACTTAATGATGATTTTTTGGGCAGGTGGTACCTACAGTTGTATACATTTCCAGCTTATGTCAATTTTGCAAACTTTATTGTCTGTCTTGCATTGCTGTAAATCACGGACCACAGCCCCTGGACCTTTAAGAGTGTGTCTTAATTGCTTGTTTTATCATTTCAGAACCTCAGTAGATTTGAGTTTGGTCAGCCGGGAAGGTACCATGGATCTTTGGTTGGAATTGGAGGACGTGAAGAAGGGTGCTATTCACTTGAAATTGAATTGGTTGGGATTTTCTGAAAATCCTGCCGATCTGAAGGGCGCTTTGATTGAGTCGCAAAACTTCGGGCTTGCTTCTTGCTTGCTGACAGTCCGCCTGGACTCAGCGAAAAATTTGCCGGTATAATAAGGCGACAGTTTCGTAACTAATGATTTTGTGTCTTTAAGCACTTTGTTTTAAATAATTTTTATACCTATAAAATATTAGTGTTGTTACCATACATATAACCTACTATATGACATCAGCCATTTGTTGTATTGCTTTCATGTGGCGATGTGGCAGTCAGCATGTGTTAGATGCTGTTAATCACAGCAGTCTGACAAATTGTGTGGACTTGAATTATTTACGTGTTTAAGTGTGCTAGTTATGAGAAATGTTTTCACCTCATAAAATGTTTAGCCAATGTACGTAATACAATGCTCCTGCTATACTGCTACGGGTGGAATTTTCTCCACTTGTCACTTAAGCTGGCGTGACATTCAGTCCTTATAATAACTGACGTTCCCTCATCACTGAATGCAAAAAGAAACAAGTGCAATGTGTCCTTATGCCCAACTTGGTGCAAATTTTTGTTGTTTTTTGTCCTTGGGCTTAAAAATGATATGTTTTGTGAGCCTTAGTTAACTGTTACCAGAAGACTTCGCAGGCAGAAAATGTCCGTTTGCTATAAGTTTTTGTACTTACAAAAGATTTGTGTAAGTACAACCTATTTGTGCCGAATTCTTGTTGCCTCTTTACGGATAGTTTGCAGACGCATCCGGGGTTTTTCCAATTTTTATGTTTGTTTTGACGACTGTCGCATATATTTGTATATCTCTGTCTTTTTCTATACGGGTCCTTAAATGCGTGATGAAATTGGATTATTTTTCTAACGGGGTTTGGGATTCGGATTCCTTGCTTGGTCAAACTTGAATTATGCCATTTTGCAGATTAGACTTTATTTGACGCATATCCTTCTCTAGGTTCTCCAGAAAAAGAATACAGCACTGTCTTTCAAAAAGTCAAGTAATCAGGTATGACCTGTCAACTTTTCTAGTGGCGGTTTATCCTTGTACATAAAATCTACACATCTATAATTTGTGCATACTTTGAAATTAGTTGTGTAAATACACTCCACTCTTTAAAATTGGTCGATTATAGGGTGGCGGACACACATGCCAAATATTTCATTTTTTGCCTACCGTTATGAAAAATTGCACGCATACTTTAGTATTTACATTTACTTCCTGGTTTCTAAAATCCTAACAACGGGTTGGAATGTGAATGCAAGTGGTTTGAGTTAATTAATTACTGTTTTTTGCCTTATAATACTCAAAGGGCACCTTGCAGCAAATCTTTATTCTTGCCAATTGGTGAATTTTTTTATTAATACTAAATTAATTGACGTTTCTAATAGTTTTCTCTGCGATTCCCAGGTGATACGTGAGGGATCAAAACCAGATCCGTACGTCATTTTATCTGTTGGAAAAGTGCAGTACGAATCGATTACCAAGGAGAAGACGTCAGATCCAGTGTATGAAGAAGTGTTTCACTTCCTTGTTCGCAATCCTCTCACCGACACTCTTCTGGTAAAGGTTGTTGACAAGAAATCGGGAGTTGAATTAGGAGCCTTAAAGCAATCTCTGGATTTGGTCTATCATAGACCCGAAATGAAATTGGAAAAGCAGCACTTGTCACTGAATACCAAGTCAGAAGCAAAAATTTCTCTGACCATGGAGATAAATGTACTTAAAATTGGGCCTGCCAGTGACTTTGATCATCACGAGTCAGAGAATGGAGGGGAAGATTCCGATCAAAAGTCTGTTCAAGGAGACGCGTCTGAGAATGTCTCGAAGTCGCAAGCTCAGCCTGCGGGTCAGCCCGCAGATTCGAGAGTTCTTAACGGAGGTGGAGAAGGTGGAACTGGTGTCAGTATTGGTGGATCTTCCGGAGATAATCAGGGGTTAGACTTGGAGCCACTCATAACAAAAGCGGCCGATTCAGATCCGCTTTCATCAGCTCCGAAAGATCAAGCCGGGGATGATATGAAGATTCGACTGACAGTTCGTTACAGGTACGTAAAATGTACATACATACATTAAAGTATAGATACAGATTAATAAAATTGTAAGGTTAGAACGTTATATGCGTATTCTAGACGTAAATACAAAATGATTAAAACCAAGTTTTATGGTTGTGCGTTTAACTTTTGTTTCTAGTCAAACTAATCATCAATTAGTGGTTGTGGTTCATTCTGTCACGAATTTACCCATCGAAAAAGAGGAGTTGCCAGACCCGTACGTCAAGCTGTACGTCCTACCTGAAAGGTCTAAGAAGCACAAGACCGAAGCGAAGAAGGATCAATGCAATCCACTTTATGATGAAAGGTTTGAGTTTCCCCTTATTGACCTCCGAGGAAAAACGCTTCACGTGCAAGTTTGTGACAAGAAATTTATTCGAAGCTCCCCAAAATTAGGCGAAATCTACGTGGCTTTGGATGATTTCCAACTGGGAAATGTGGTTACCTCTTGGTATCCTCTTTCAACCTGAAAATCTCTTTTTCTTTACCAATGTTTTTTACATCTTCGGGGCACCAATGTACTCCCCGCAGACTGTAGAAAATCAATTACTCCCCCAGGTTGTTAAAGTAATGGTGGTAGTAACGTTTACCGGAGGGTATTGCTTCCTCCATAATCTCATCGAAATCGGTGCTGTATAATTATGTAGATTCTATTTTGTTTTGCAGATTCAAATTAATGTTTAATTGGCATTTTATTATAAGTTCCTGAATTGTTGGTGAAATTGCACTTTTTGTTATTTTCACAAGTATGTACTTTGCACGTTTGCACTTCCACATTTATGAATGAGTTCTTACCATTATTGTTAGATGCCAATGCATTTCAGACTGACATCGAGTTTATTGCGTCCTCCTTTTAATCTACGTATACTAAGCTACTTTACAGTAGGGTTTTAATTTCGTTTTCAATTTTTAAAGATAATATTATCGGTATTATTTTCTATAAGCAATCCCATATACTGCCTGGAGTAGCTGTATGAAAAGGGAGAAAGACTTAAACCTGGAAAGTTATTCGTACAAACAGCGGCTAAAAAAAAGTAATTCGCCATGCCATCATCCATTTCTAGTTTTTTTGATAACTCTTAAAGCTTTCATTGAATCGAAAGCAGTTGTGGAATGCGAGAGTTACAACACAAACAGACGCTCATTCTCGAATTGATGATTCTCACCTATATTTGGAACTACATTCGTGCTAAATGTTTATCTTCTAGACAAGTTGTTTCATTTAGCTCTTCCCTGTAAAGTGAACACATTGGGATGAGGCCCTAGAGTTTTGAAGTATTAAAACGTAATCCCTAATCGTGCTTTTCGCTAACCCAGATTGTAATTGTGATTGGAAATTATCACTACTACCAGTTCACATCATGGGCGTGTAATCCAACTATATGTATTTACTCAAGGCTGTTATAGTATCGATTTGCATTAATCCCTCAGTGAAATTCAAATGCTCTCCCATAAGTCGTTGTTTTTCTATGTTGTAATGTATTAATTATTACAAACTGACTTTTAGAGTTACAAAATGTTACCTGGCGAAATTAATATCGTTCTTTGAGCGAAACTGCAATTTTTGGCTTTCATTAATTATTTCTAATTTAATTTGTTTCTGATTGTATCAAAAGCTTTATGTGTAAAATGATTATGCGTACTCGTATGTTTGTATACTCACTACTCACAGTGTTATCCGTTTTGTTACTATGCGTGGTAGCTTTAGTTTAAATGGATTTTAACACAATTTGTGCAATAATTTGTTCGAGGGTTGTAAGAGATATTGTGTACGTTAAACGCAATCTAGATTCTAGAAGCAGCTATTAGACGGTTTATAGCAAAAAAGAGCTTAAAGTCGTGATCTGGCAAATCAGAAATGTACGCGCAGTCCATATTAATGTTTTTTGAGTACTCGGATTAACTCGTAATGTAGACTTTAGATGGGTATTTTAGTTAATTTTTAGAATTCTTCAAACAAATAACCGTATTGCTAAGTGTCCTCTAATATCATGTTATATGCGCACTACGAATAAAGGAATTACGATGCTTTTCAAGTTAAACTTCATCTGCCAGCAAACTGTGTTCCTTTTAAAATTAAATGCATACACTTTGCTTACAGGCATTCGTCTGAAACTGACTAGCCAATAAATCCTCATTGTCAGGGGTACTTTTACGGCAGGAACAGGCGGAAAGTAAAGGCAGCCAGGACGGACAGGTCGTATGTGAAGAAGTGGCATACAATTGTAAACACAGAATGGGCTTTGTACTGTTTACAAATGTAGACTCGTATCTTATATGTACATGGGTGTACCCGTATGTGTATACATACATGCGAGACATCGTAAATGAACCACATGCTTTCATTAGTAATTTTGACTACACAATTGGCAATAGCGCTCATTTGTAAGAAAGCAGCTAAGGCTCAATTTCCATTTCGTAGTTACTTACAATGCACGGTCGACGGGCAGTAGTTAAGCAAAGCAATATTCACCTGGTAACATACATATACAATATACATATTATGTATGTGTATTAACATTATGTACAGCCGTGAAAAAGTAAGAAATGCGTCAAAGACTGACTTTATTGTTAGTTCCAACTAAGGGTAAAAATGCAGTCATTCTTTTATTTTAGCCACTCAGCGTTGGGGCAATGTCTTATGCCGGATACACGGACAACCTACGGCCTTGAGGCGAAATACGTTTAATTCGGAAGTAAACCGAAAATTCTTGGCAATGATCACTGCAACAGGTAAAGGTAAATGCTCGTCCATTAAAAGCTGGGAGACCTTTAGTCGTTTAGTCAGCACAACATCCGCATTGACACCAATTCTGGCCACAACAATTCTGACAAGATCCAAAGGAGTATGGAGCTTGTGTCAGAGCACCCCGTTTCGTATGAAGAGGATCGCAAGTGTATGATAAACGCAGCTCCGGCTTCCTGCCGCACCGCCATTCACTTTCGTCATCCGGTTTATTGATAAAGTCGAATCTGTGTTCTTTTAATGGGTAGTATTCTTCCGGAATTATGTTTTGAGGGTCCTCCAACAAAACCGGGTTTTGTATGCATGGGTCTGCAAGAGAAAAACCATATTTTTCGCGCATAGTAAGTACTGGATCCGGCTGTCTTTCCACCAATTACGAACCCTACTTTGGTGTTGTATGTAGAACCGTAGCTTGTTTTGACTTTTTTGTGTAAGTGTACAGCCATATCTGAAAATTAATTATTACCTATGCAAATTTTTTGGGGTTCAGTCGGTATATCTGCCTCTTTTGCCTCAAAAGTATCCATATCTCCTGGACAAGCAAATCGTCTGGGTTCTTGACAAGTGTGAAGATTGTTGTACGCAAGCATGCTAATTGGTGGCAAGGGTATAGGATGAGGGTGATCATTACACGGCTTAACTTGTCGTCTCATTGTGTCAAATTGGCTTAATCCCAGATGTTCGAAGAAACCTTCTCCGATAGGAGCTTCACAGACTGGCAAATCTTGAAATAGAAGATAAATGCATGAGTAAATCTCGCTCAAATGAACATGATCCTTTCAGTAGTCGCCGGGGGATTCCCGGTACAGCAAATAAATCAGGATACCAATTACCTGGTATATTTTCACAAGGATCGCATCGTGTTTGTATTTCCGGTTTTTTCGCTTCCTTTGCAAAGAATTCAAAAAGATTCTTCTGTACGAAATCAGGGAAACAATCTGGATTGCATCTGAGAAATTCCTCAACATGCATGTCAGCAGCTGTGACTACAAACCGATGTCCGAAAAACTCAACCAAGGCTCCAATATACAAATCTGCAAACGAGTAGTACTCTGGACAATCCGGTGAAGTCCCTGGTTTCATGACGCGTGTGTATTCCAAAAATTTTCCTCCACGTCTTCCTGAATTTCGAACTTCTAATTCAACAACGCTGATGGTGTCATTCACCATCTTGTACTTTATACAGAATTTCCGCCCGTCATCTTCCGGCTTCGTAGAATCCAGCAGAGCTGCGTAGCTCAAGAGTTTGGAAGCAAACAATGCATATTTAACATTGTCCTTACGTAAAGGCTTTGGACACAGATAAAGGCAGCTCAGCATGGAATCTTCTGGTGTACCCCATCCATTCCACGGTGCGGGACACTACAAATTAAAAAAGTCAAATAATGTAGCTAGCTTTTTTAGGGAAATAGTTCTGTGGAATAATTATAACCTAAACATAAATCAAAGCCAAAACTGTTTTATCTACCGGCTTTGCCAATGGAGGTTTAGCTTGTTCTATATTTATTGGCGTGAATTGTTGGACGTTAAAATTTTCTCGGTAAAACTCTTTGGAGAAGTTGTCCATGTCGTAGATTAAAAACCGTCTCCCAAACACATTTATCGTAGCTCCAATATAAAAGTCCTTGGGCTCATAATATTCAATTATTTCTTTGCATGTTGTTTCCATATAAACCGTTGGGAAGTCTCCTGGAAAGTCCATTAGAATCTGATGAATTTTACGTAATGTGTATGTGGTAGTACATTTTTTTAGACAAACTATCAAAGTGCATAAAAGTATGAAAAGTTCACAATGAAAGACTCACGCGGTACATCTTTCCAGTCCTTCGGCAATCTAATTTTTTGTAATCTGAGATTATAATTACAACCTCCAGTGTTGGTTTCGTTTATTTCCCTGACTTCCACCTCATCATCCGCCAGGAAATAACCCAATTCCATTTTCCGTAATTCTCCTCCCGGAGAAATTCTGTCGTCCCAAATGCAATAAAATCGAAGGGCTTTTCTCCCATACTTGTTGAACCTTTGACGACAATCTCCATGGGGGCAAGGGACACGGCATGAGTCCACCGGCTTCACTTTGTACGAGATTAATCTTTTGTCAATGTACGGGTCTTTCGGTACAACTTCTGGGCAGTTGAGAATTATTCCTTCGCTTTCATAGAAGGCCTATGAGTACATGGCAGTCATCTGTCATCTTACGTATAACATATCATATTTCATGTGCTCTATTAATGAACTTAAAAATTGCAATTGTTGCCTTTGCCTTCGTGTAGCAGTCGCAGTCACAGACCCGAAAACAACGGCCATAAATGAGTAAATCGCAGCCAACATTCAAGTCTTTCCAGTGATATGTTTCCCCAATATCATTTTTGGGAATTCTGTGACGTCGTAAAAATTTCCCTTGAAATAGTCCTGAATTCTATGTGATTTTAGCGACAAATGTAGACACAAAGAGTACAGGAATCACGTGATTTTTAAATTGTGAGCTGTATGGTCAGAAATTAGTATGGCAGGTAAACAGGATTACTAACGGGCACTTTCGGTTCCTCGATCATAATACTATCATCTTCTAAATAGTAATACATTTCTACTGGTCGGACACGGTATGATTCATCCGCGGAGTCGTTCACCGTTTCCTTGTAGTAACATAGAAACCGTAGAACCTACAAGCGTAAACGATGAACTGTCTTTGTGATTTGTGAGACTTTAATAACTTGCTTGGGCAACAATGAAGCACCAAGGCATAGAAGGAATAAAAATACCTTATGTTCCAGGAGTACAAATTGTGGAATAACTGGAGGCGGAGCTGGTTGTTTTGGGGGGCCATACGTCATAAGGGGATCATAGCTATAAAAAACCAAGAACACTGAGGTCATGTCATGCCTGTTTATGACTAACTTAAATAATAAAAATAATTTCTGCGGAGATCACCTCCATTACAGCATTAACCATAATAATATTATTATTATTGTTATTACTACTGGTTTTATTCGTCTCATTTCATGTTTACACAAGAAGGACACAGATATATCCATTTTCGAGTGAAAATATAATAGATACATTGTTTTGT
>JAQGBT010004992.1:0-15263 GCA_034698585.1 Disparrhopalites patrizii
CTCTCTTTCAGTCTTCTCTATCTCTCTCTTTCTCTCTCTCTATCTCTCACTTTCTCTCTCTATCTCTCTCTTTCTTCCTCTCTCAGTTTCTCTCTTCTCTCTCTTTCAGTCTTCTCTATCTCTCTCTTTCTCTCTCTCTATCTCTCACTTTCTCTCTCTATCTCTCTCTTTCTTCATCTCTCAGTTTCTCTCTCTTCTCTCTCTTTCAGTCTTCTCTATCTCTCTCTTTCTCTCTCTTCTCTCTCTTTCAGTCTTCTCTATCTCTCTCTTTCTCTCTCTCTATCTCTCACTTTCTCTCTCTTTCTCTCTCTATCTCTCTCTTTCTTCCTCTCTCAGTTTCTCTCTCTTCTCTCTTTTAGTCTTCACTACCTCTCTCTTTCTCTCTCTTTCAGTCTTCTCTACCTCTCTCTTTCTCTCTCAGTTTCTCTCTGTTTCTCTGTTTCTCTCTGTTTCTCTGTTTCTCTCTCTGTTTCTCTCTTTCTCTCTCTGTTTCTCTCTTTCTCTCTCTGTTTCTCTCTTTCTCTCTCAGTTTGTCTCTGTTTCTCTCTTTCTCTCTCACGTTCTTTCTTTCTCTCTCAGTGTCTCTCTTTGTCTCTGTTTCTCTTTATCCCTCTCTTTCTTTCCTTTTCTGTTTTTCAATTTTTCTCTCTTTCTGTCTATTTCTCTCTCAGTTTATATATTACTCTCTAACTATCTCTCTTTCTCTATGTCTCTGCTTCTCTATTTCTCTCCCTCTCTTTCTCTCTCTATTTCTATACCTCTCTATCTTCCTTTTCATCCCTGCATTGTTCTCTCCCGCTGACTATCTCTGTATCGCTTCCCGTATCTTCTGTGTATACAGGTAACTATCTTTTAGTATTTCCTCTCATTTTGTCTTTGACCACCTTCTCTTGCTTTCTGTCTGCTTTTTATTTTTTTCGATGGCTCCCTCCTTCCCCATAACCTCCGAATTTTCAATGAATCTCTGTCCTCCTTCCCTACTTCCATCTCCCAATTTTTCATTTGTGTTCACTCCCTCACTCTCATGTTTGCTCTCTCTCTCTCTTTCTCTCTCCATATCTCTCTGTGGATCCCCACCCCCTGTTGTACGTCCGCAGTCCATCGCTTTGATAAAGTTGTTCATCAAGTTTTGAGGAGAGAAAAAAAGCTAGGCCATCGTCTCTTCTTCCATGCTTGCCTGGTGAAGGTAATGGTTATTACGCACTGTTATGTACAGGTTTTAATGTTTATTAGACAAAACAGCCACACGTAGACGGCGACCTTTCGTAGTATGGGGCCTTTCATCACATCAACGGCTCTCAGTTGTCCAAACAGTTAATTTTTATGCCTGAACGACTTGCGGATAAACCCTTGGAGTCAGTCAAAACAGAGACTCAGTCAAAGGCGTTTACGTTGTCTGGTTTGACGCAGTTATTTTCATTTGGATTAACGTACCCTAGATTCAACTAACTTCTAGGTACATTCATGGGTGAAACGGGGTTGCCTTTGCCGGAGAATAAATACGGATCTGGTTGTGTGGTAAAACAGATGTTATCCGTCTGGATAAATAATACTTATAATGCAAAGGAAACGGTGATAAGCTGATGAGGGAAATTAAATGAAATAGTCAAGAAAATGCTGCTATTCACGTCATTTATCCGTCAGGTTAAAAGGGGAAATTAGTGAAAATATTTGAACGTACAGATATTTCACTTTTTGTACTTTGAAGGAAAAGTCTTTGGCGGAAAGTGTCTAGTCAAAATGGCAAGTGGCATTGCCAGATGAATAATCGCGTGATTTTACCGGTGGAGACAGTATAGCATGGAAACACCAGGCCGGTAGAGGTTAGAGCAGGTCCGGGGAAAGCTGGAGAAAGTCAAAGAATCACACAAGTGATTGAGTTTTTTTATTCAGTTGTGATCTTTAAAAGCAATCAATGACATTATCATTCCATGACAAAGCTGATGGATTAATCGAAGAGGCAGAAAAAACTGGGGTTAAAATTTTCCACGGTTCAAACTTTATCGAGCCCACCCGGTGTCGTCTTTGCCCGAAAGGGTGGAAAGAGTGTAGAGCAAGTGCAAATACTAGAGGGAAAAGGACGTTGGCACACACCCTCCAACTTTTATGTATTATGTCGTCGACATTTTGTTGGCCTCCTGACTTACGCACATACTCACCGAGTCATCCCATTTATAAGGGGGAAGAAGGAGAGGTAAGGGGAATCTTTAAGAAAATAAGAGGATAGTAACTTAAGTCCCCTTGAGGGATTCTCCCATTCTTCAGATTCTCCCACTGATCTCCTCCGCTTTCACATATCCTCCTCAACAACTCACCTATATATATATATATATATATATATATATGAATCAACGAGACATTCCCAGTTCAGGGAGTAAGTCGTAGGCGTAGGAGTTGTTGGACTGTACGTAAATGCGTAAGAGTCTTCCCATTTCCTTCTCTCTTCTATTTCTTTCTTTATTTCTCTCTCTCTCAACATTTGCTCCCTGGGCTTCGGCGTCTGCCGAATCAACCACAAGCCAACTCATTTTTTGCATTACCCCCGGTTAAAAATGACTTCACCTTACATCACTTCCATTTAATCATCTCCACTCTCCATCTTCCTTCTCTCCGATAATTATCTCCAATCAGCAAAAATTTCTCCTTTTCCTCTGGTCTTCTCGGTGTGCACTATTGCATTTGTCTATTTTTCTATTTATTTCTGCAATCCTCTTTCTGTATCTCTCACTTTCACTCTCTTATTATGTATGCGTCTCCCTTTTCATCACACTCTTATTCTCCGACATTTTTTTTCTTTTTTTTCCATTCTTTTCTTCTCTTTATTTCATAGTTTCATCCGTCGCTTTTATTTTCACTTGTTTTCTCATACGTTTACTTTCTTTTTTATCCGTTTCTCATTTTATCAATGTTGCTTTCTCTTTTATTCTCACTTGTTTTCTCATTCGTTGACTTTCTATTTTATCAGTTTCTCATTTTATCAATGTTGGTCTTTCTCCTTTATTCTCACTCTTTTGTCATTGTATCATTTCTTACTTCTTGGCTCTGTTTTGATTATTTATTTTCTCCTCTTTCTCTTTCTAACTCTCCATAGAGCTTACATGGTTTCTTGTCTCATTCTTTCACTCTACTTTTTCGTATTTCTCTTTTGGACTCTTCAATATTAATCTCTCGATTTCCTCTTTTATCGCTCTCTCTTCCTCCTTGTCTCGCTGCTTCTCTGTCTCTCGTCGTTTCTCTTTGACACGATTTCTCCGTCACTTTCTGCTTCACAGCTGCCTTCGTTCTTCATAGTTCTCACTTTTTAAATTTCCATCTCAGTTTGACCCTTTCTCTCTCTCTCTATTACGCTGGCTGTCTTCTCTTTGCTATGTCTCTTGTTTTTTCACTTGCTTTCTCGATCTGTACCTCTTTTGCTCTATCGTTCCCTTTATCTCTCTCCATCTGAAATCATCTTCCCATTATTTTCCTTTGTAGCCAAAAAGTCAAGTGGCTCCAGTTCACCAGCTTTTTCAATCGTCACTTTTACTTTCTTTCTTTCCTCCCGCTATAGCTTCCTGATACACCAACTGGGAATGACAGGGAGTTGCTAGTGCCAGGAAAAGGGCCTATTTCCAGTAAGAAACTTGAATTGTGTGTACAATTCCTATTATTAAACCTCCCGTTGTCTCTTCTGGGAATTTAATGCTAGGACATTTTTTTTCCCCTGAGCGGATTAAACTTGTGTGGTTCATTATTTAGATTACTTGGGAAAAAAGTCTTGTATTTTCACATAAAAGATGTGTTGTGGAAATAGAAAAAAACATTTATAATGAAGGTAATTGGAAGCTTGCTCTCCCTTGTTCCCGGGCTCTAGCCCTGCACAAAGAACGATGACATTTAGTATTGGAAAAGCCTTTCTTCAGATGTTGTAGAAGATGGTGGTCCCAGTTCCTTTGAGCCTTCAAAATCCCACTGACACTGAGTAGTTCCAATTAACAGCTAGTGTGGTGAGCGACAAGCTCGGCACACGGCCTAAATCTTTGGTTTGGAGGAGAATCCGCTCTGTACATATTTCCTATCTTCCACCCCTTATTTGGCTTTCCTATTGTAAACCGAAAGAGAGAGAGAAACAGAGAATGAGAGCGACGGAACATTTGGAAAATTTGGTGAGATTTGGTAAGATGAGGGGATATTTGAAGGCAAGTGTCAATTGAGGTGACAGCTGACATGTCAGAATGTGAATTCCCCAGTATTTCCAAGACCAATCCCAGTCCTCAACAGATAATTCTGCCACCGACAGGGGCACATACATATTTGGTACACATACATATTTGGAATGTACATGCACACATGTATTTATATCTCCACGTGCCCTTATGTATAGGAACAAGTACAAGAAGCGGTATTAGGTCCCTCTCCAAAAAACAAATACCCCAAGAACACCAATGTCGTTAGCTTTGAAGAGACAAGGTAATCAGTGCAAGGAAAGACACTCTCCGGAGGGAAGGAAAAGATGACAAATGACACCGTTTTCCCAAGAAATTCACACCGTTCCTTGTGTTACTTTCACCGCCAAAGTAATTGCTATTGAAACCAAAGATAACATAATGTGGCTTGCTTTAATTGACACTTACATGCATGAGCAACCGGCATATCGCATATACGTACATACATATACATTTTCTCTCAATCTGTAAATATTTCCCCGTCTCCCAGGGCGGGAGGAAGTAGTGGATCACATTGCCTCTCATAAGTCTCATCTTACCCGACACATCTCAATAACATTTCCCACCACCGCCATCATCGACCTCATTCAAGGGGCTTAGCCTTACAATAATGATCACTTGCTTTCTCCCAGGGGCATTACACAACCTATCTCACCCTATAAAGAGTCTTCTTTAAAACAAGAAGAATAGCAGGAATTAACCAACTGTTACGTGACCTTCAAATCGGAGGAAGTGCATCAAAGTAAAGCCTTCATATTTTTGGCTTATAGCTGGATTTTCCTCCTTAAATGCTGGATTTAAAGAAGTAACTACTTGTCGCTTATGCCTTATGAGATATGGAGCGACATAAATTTGAACCTTTTCAACTTGCCATGACTTTCTATTTTTGAAAATATCCGTTGAGATACAGGCGCCGTTGTAAGCTATGAAGGTCATGTCTCCATAATAAAGATGATAACAACTCTAGGAAATTTGTGGGGGAATATTTCGGGAATACTAAACACACAAGATGAGTATAGACTTGTCTTGTAATTGTCAAAGATGGTTATTAAATCAGGATTTTGAGAAACATTAACATCAAAGGGGACCTAAACGCCTCCTTGTCTATAAGCTGTGGATTCACGTTCGAGGGAATCCGCTTTTGGTGGGTCATCCCTTCCTTTGAGAACCCAAAGATGTGACTCATTGCCTGGATGATGTAATAGGAAGGGAATCTTTGTCATGGCCTAATCATCACCCAACCGTCTTAATCATGAGTCCATAAATGTTAACCTGGGGCAGAAGCAGAAACTAATGAGCGTAATCTGCCCCATACTCACGGGATTTATAGGCCATATTTCACAAACTAGTATATACCTAAGCAGATTATTTTATGTGTTTCGCCTGCACTCAAGAATTTGGCCTTGGCATTATTAATACTCCAGGCTCATCACATTCCCTCCTAATTTCTGGATGCCGAATGGCATTATTAATACGCCAGGCTCATCTCTTTCCCTCCTAATTTCTCCATGCCAAATGACCTTCGCTTTTCCTCAGGTGCGGGCCTGTTCGTTTACTTGTGCCGAGAATAAATATAAAGTAAAGGCCTGAAATTTAGACGAGGGGAGGCGGGGGGGTTTGTTTGACCAAAATCATTCGGCTCCCTTACTATGTCACTGGAGATCCATTGTTTACTCACAGGTTTCGCTCCTTCACCAAGGCATATAAATGGAGGGAGAAATAGTGAGAGAGAGAGCCATAGACATCGATAGTCGGATGTAGATTTCTGTCCCGTTCTGGGAAGGTGGCGTTGTCTGACATGTTATGTAAATGGGAGAGCACAAAGACTGTGCATAAGCTCTCCTTTTCATTCCCTTGCCACAAACTGCCGGGAGCTACGACTCTTATCACTCACTTAGGAGTTGGAGGTAGCATGTTGAGGGCTGGGATAATGTGGAACTAAACAAGTACATACGAACGGGGCAACTCGTTCCTCCCAAATGAGAGAGTGATGATTTCCATGGAAATTATCATCTTTACATCCCTTTCTCTCTCTCTTTCAGTTCCTGTTTCTTGCACTATTAGTAGTTGAGGGAATTACGCCCCAACTTGAGTTTTACATTTCTACTAGACTCGGAGCTCCGCTGGATTTTGAGGGAGACTATACGAAAGTAATTTCTTGGAGCATACTGCCATACTTAATTTCACATTGAATTTCCTTGTACTCATATTACTATCTTCCTTCTGAAGGCCCTCAAAGATTAATTAATGCTCAGTTAATGAACTTCATTTTCAAGTGAAAACATTCTGCTCATATGTTTTCTCAGTTACTCCCAACTTTCTCTCCTTCTGTATTTCCATGATTCTCTTACAATTTCTTACTGATTATCCTTTTCTCGCTTGATGCCTTTCTACACTAATTTTTCTGTCCTCCCAAGCTGGCTTTCTCCTCGCCTTTCGTCCTTTATATCTTACCATTTGCTTTGTGCATTTCTTCCTCTCTTGCTCAATGCATTCTCTTTTCTATTTCTCCTACTTCTCTATAACTTTCTTTCTCCATTTCTTCTTTGTCTTTGTCTTCCTTTCACGCGCTATTTCTACTTTCTATTTCTACCTTTCTCTCCCTTTCTCTCTCTATTTATCCTTTCTTCTCTTAATTTCTCCCTGCCTTTTGCTTTCTCTTAATTTCTCCCTGCCTTTTGCTTTCTCTTAATTTCTCCTGGACTTTTGCTTTCTCTTAATTTCTCCTGTTTTTCCCTTCTTCTGAATCATCTCTTTCTCCTTACATTTCACTTTTGTTCTTCGGATTTTTATCTTTGCAATTCTTTCTCCTCTCCTTATTTTTCTCCACGTCTTCCTCAATGTATTTGCCTCTTACTTTCTCCTGGCCTTTCCTTCAGTCTTCCGCTTTGTATTTTCTTTCGTCTTTCTTCTAGTATTTCTTCATTTTTATCTTCGCCTCTCTTTACCTTCGTCTTCCTCCCGTATTTCTTCTTGACTTTCGTTCTTTCTTTCTGCTAGTATGTCTATCTTCTTCCTTGATTTTCACCGTACCTACGTTTTCTACGTGCTTTCCCCTTGCTCCTGCCCTCTCATCTATTTTTCCTTCCGCGAATTCTCCCTTGGTTCCTTTCAAGCTTTCAGCCAGTGTATTCCCTATGTCTGTCTCTCTTTTTTGAAGGAATCCTGTGAAATCGCTCTGACGCTTTTCCCCGAAGAAGAATGGCTGAGGTAGAATACTATAATGCCCATCTGCTTCTGCCTCAGCAAAGTACGTTGTAGTGCACTCCCTACCTTTGACAAAGGACGACAATGGGAGCGTAAGAGCTGGGAAATCTGTGACAGAGGATCAAAAAGTTTCTTCCGCTCTTAAAATTGTTGTCGTCCTTCTGTACAAAAGCGGAAAAGATAATGTTGGAAAGTGTCTACGTATACGTATAGGAATAACAACAAAAGTGGGAAGTACAAGAGTTGGATGCGAGAAACAGAGGGCTTTCGTCGGAGAATGGGAGGAGGGAGATGGAGACGAGAGACAAGGGCGGAGGAAGAATCAGGAGGAGAAAGTGAGGAAGAAACAGAGGGTGAAAGCCAAGAGAGCCATGAAGGGCTTCCCTTTGGCATAACTTTCATCAAACAAATACATATTACGCCTTTCTCCTTTTTTATCACCGTCTCAATCGCTGTCGAATCCCCGGTTTGGTTAAGGGGGAAAAAGTTGGTATTACATTCTAGGCATTTGTAAGCCTAAGGAGATAAACAAACTAAAAGTTACCCTCCTCTCACTTTGGTTTTGTAAGGGAAAGGTTTCATAATATCCAGCTTGCCCAAAGGAGGAATGGTTATTATTAGAGCAAACACTCCCTCGTGTCGTCCCGCCTTCCGTCATGCATATTATTATGTATGCATACACGTCATGCCAAAAATATGTTTAAACATGGGATGACACGACGATGGTTCCCCAAAACAAACTTTCTCCGTTGTCCTCCATGTGTAAAAAAAACACATACCCGAGTTTTCATTACACGGTAATTACGAGTACAACACGTGCTCTCATCAACACTTGAGTGCGTGTGGGAGGCGGAGGAATGTACTATAGAGGGAATTTGAGGAAAGCTGTCTCAAGTCTTTTAAAGTGGAGAAAAACGATGAGGGGCGACATCAGACGGGAGCGTTTTCTCTCTCTCTCTCGTCCTCAACCTATTCACACTCCGTCATGTAGAAAATTCCGATGGAAACTGTTGTCACTCCTTTTTTTCTTCTCCCGTCAAAAAACCCGCCATGGACGGGCGTGTTGGGTGCGTTTGAGAGAAATTATGTCAAAGGGAAAGTGCCTCCTCCAATCCTTTTCCCCTCACGTTTGCAGGGGGGGAAAACTCCAAAAAATTGTTTTTCCCCTCACAGATGTGAAAGACTTTCACCCATTCTAAAGGTTATAAAGGGAAACTACGGGGAAATATGGGGCAAGAAAGGGAGTCCATTGGGATGCATGCACACACCTCATTTGGGGATGTGTATAAATGGTAAAGTTCATTGCCTATAACTGATTCACTTCTACACCGGTAAACATTACTTTTTGGGAAGGAGAATCCTAAAAAAAGACGGCTTTAATTACTCAGTTGGCTGGAGTTAACTTAATTAAAGAGTGTCTAACGTTTAATTGATTCAATTTTCTCCCATTTCAGCTCAAAAGTTGTTCCTTCAACGAAAAAAATTTCGATGTATATGGATATGTGCATATATGACCATATATGTATATGGAAAGGGTGTTTTTTAAGGGGAAAATTATTTGATTTATATGGCAGAGAGAACACACGTGGCCTATGCTATAGGCGGGTGTCACTGCCACGTGTGTTCTTGTGTGAATGCCCTTATGTTTTGAAGGGTGGTAAAAGTTCAAGTTTCAAAAATAAAAGGATGCCTATATACCCACCCATACTTATCCCCTTATATTTGCGTATCTACAAACACTACTTGGGATAGTTGGAGCTTTCAAAATTAATTTAATATACTCTTTATGTCTCTGGGTGAAGGATGTCCTTTGAGCTTTTTTTGGGGACATAGTAAATACCATACATTTTGGGATCTTCTCTTATCTTTTGTAGTAGAATGCCGTATTTTAAAGACTAGGAAAAATAAATAAAGTCTTGAATTTTTCATAAGGTCCAAGCTATAAAGAGTGAGCCGTTTATTTCAGTCGTTTCTCCACTATATTAAATTCCTTTTTATTTTAATCTCACCCTTGACCCGCTCGTAATTTCACAAGTGCTTTAGAAGGTAAAAGTCTCAGGAAAAGAGTATTTTCCCCGGGAAGATATTCTTCTCTTTCTCTTTTTTTCTAACCCTATTTTTATTGTACTTTCTTTCTCATCACTCGTCTCTTTCTCTCTGTAGTTCCATAAATGATAATTGCAATGATTAGGTCCTTAAAAAAGGGGAAATATGAGATATTATTAAAGCTCTACGTCACATACTTCCCCTTATAACAGGATGTTCTCCATAACGTCATGAAATTCGCAACACCTTGTACATAGAATACATAATAATTGTGTTTTCTATAACAGCATTCCTTTTATAACAGCAAAATTTTGGGTTCCCTTGGATGCTGTTATACAGAGACTCCACTGTACATCTGTCACAAGGAGATTCTGTGAGGAGAGTAAGACTTCCGTAATTGCATAAAACGTTGTAATAACTGCCTTTTTTCCTTATATGATTTTCAAAGGAACACATGTTCCTATACATGTATACCTCCGGGGATTTTTTTTTGGAGTGGAATCAATAGCGTTTTTCATAAGTGTATACATATGCATGCACATACAAGACATTTTGGGAGTTGTTTGAATTAAAAAAAATGACAATACCTTACACTAAGTAGGAAATTCCCTTTCTTCCGCTCTTCCCTTCCCTTTTACTTCCTTTCATTTGGACTTTATCTCCCTCCGACTTTGTCTTTTCCTCTCCCCTCATGTCTTTCCCTTGGCAAGAAATGTAATTGAAGACGAAATTTGAATTTGATTAAATTTGTGAATTCTTCCTTTGTCATTTCCGACGAAGGAAGGGGGAGAGAGAGAGAGTTTTTTCAAAGTTTTTTCCTGTGACTCTCCTTTCCTTAAGTGCTACTCGAATGGGAGGAGAAAGGCAAGTTGGAGTTTTACATGGATCTGTGTGAGGAGGCAGAAAAGCATCTATCTATAATATGTCATACATGTCACAAAAGGCGTAATAAATTCACTATTCTCAGACTATTACCAATGAATATACAAATGTGGGCACTTCCCTTTCTTGCTCTCTCTCTCCCTTTATTTCTCCCTCTTCCTTTATTTGACTTTCTCTCTCTTCTTCCTCAAGCCCCCACAAACGCTGTATCTCTCTTCCGCTCTCCTCCTCCTGTCCCATTCCATATAGTGATTGCAGGGGATGTCTCCGCGTGATTTGTCACCCACGTCAAAAATATTTTTTTGTCATAACTTGATAGTGAACCTGAGTTTGTTAGTGTACACAGGGGAAATACCCGAAGGGACTTTCACCATCTCCGGCGTACAATTCCTTATTCGAATGAGCTTCCAAAAAAAAGAAGTGATTCACATTTCTCTTGAGAAGAGAGGTTCAGAGAGATTCTGTTAAAATTTATGAAGGCGGAGGGCACCGTTGTAACCCGCCCGCTCCCACACCGGGAGAGTACATACTTACATAAAGGAAGTGACTTCCCTCCGGGAAACGCCGTCTCCCTTTCACCCTTGGAACCTTTATTTTTCGCCCACATAAGAACAAAAGGGAGGAAGTTTCGCCAAAAAATCCCCTCTCTTGAAATTGCTTACGTGCAATTTGTCAACCTTACCCCGTACTTTAAGAATATATTAAGTGACGATATTAGCTGACGTGAATGGCTTTTGGGCATAACAAATTACTCTTTTCTCTATTGGCTAAATGCAGCGGAATATGTGTATAATAATAGATTTACTGTCAAAACTAATTTTTTTTATTTCTCTATTTTTGTGTTACACAGACCGAATACAGCCCAATCGGATTGAGGAAATATTTTGCATCAACACGCGCTGGAGAAACGTCCTTCTAATATCCAGGAGTAGGAAGGAAACGGGGCAAAGTGAACGCTGCGACAATTCATCCTTAAAATTTAAGCCGCAATCATCTTTCTAACACACCTGCAATTAAGAATTTCGAAAAAAAAG
Source organism: Disparrhopalites patrizii (assembly GCA_034698585.1). Classification (NCBI taxonomy): domain Eukaryota; kingdom Metazoa; phylum Arthropoda; class Collembola; order Symphypleona; family Sminthuridae; genus Disparrhopalites; species Disparrhopalites patrizii. Next base: position 11,375 of record JAQGBT010004992.1, read on the forward strand.
TCCCACATTTTGAAAGTGTCCCACGCCCACGTTGACAATTTCATCTATTTGAAACTCCAATGAATATCCACTCGTTTGTAGCCCCAGCGATGTCCCAGATTTTCCCAAAAGTTAAGACAATTTACATGCACACTCACAATTAGAAGAAAAACGACCAAGTGATTTCAAGGATTTTTTGCTGGGAATTTTTTTTCGGAGTAATTTTGTAACTGAAGAAAAAAGGGAGTTGGCGCGGAATTAATTCTTCCCCTTCATTCCAGTGCAACTACACGATTTGATGAGTGATACTTGTCCTTGGGTTGTGATTAGACTTCAAAAATGATGCTCCTCCCTCAGTCTCTCATCACCGGAGGATTGTCTCCCATCTCCTGTCCAAAACACACAATGCTATACATAATCCCATGTGAGGAACAAGGAGACTTTTAAATGGAGTTTCACAGTCATCATTCCCACTTATTTTTCTTGTGGTTACTCCTAACATCCACGGAGGAACTTGATGAGGGGAGATGGGAGGACCATAGTTACATCTTCTACTCCCCAGCATCTCCAACTTCTTTGCATGCTCGAAGAAACGTGTGCTTAATTCTGTAGTCGAGAGAAAAGAACGGATGAAAATTTCCTTCTTTTTTTTACAGTGGTACAACTTAAAAAATTTTTACCCCATTTCCCACCCCTCCCCCCACCTCCCCACGCCCGTCAACGAGAATCATTAAAAGTAGTCGTGCGTGTGTGAAGAGACACAAAAAAAAAGCCAGGGGAGAGACAAGAAAATAAGAAAAAGTCTCCGTGGTTATGTCAAGCACTACTACAACGGCCGTCTTCAAGCTATATGAAGTCTTTCAGTGTGTGAGTTTGTGAGGGAAAGGAAATGAGTGCTGGAGGAGAAAAGAGCATCTCCGCCGCCCGGGACGGTGAGGACAGAGCCGAGGAGTTGTGGTCTCTGTTGGAGAACACCAAACCTCTGGATTTCTTGGGAGCGGCTAATGTCCTCATTAACATCAGTGACTACGACGTCAATTCCACTTGGAGAAATGGCACTCTCCACACCGATCCCCCCTTCGTTAACCTTACTTGGACGGACTTTGCCCTCGTCTTCCTCTTCTGTTGCATCATTGCCGGCACCGTTGTAAGTTCCTTTACATTCCAATTACAATTCCAAAAATACAACAACAACAACAAAAGATTTCCCCTGCGAATCCCGGCGTTCCGTAGGACTTTTAGCCCTTTCTTTTATTGTCCAGAACCAAACCTTGGACCAAAACATATATCGGTCATTTAACCTTTTAAAATGTTTCAAAAACCAAGTTCCACTCACTCCTACTGTAGTAAAAGTGTTAATGGTTGCTTTCTTCTTTGCCGGTACAGATTGGAAATACTCTCGTCATTGCGGCCGTGGCAACAACCAGGAGACTTCGGACTGTTACCAATTGCTTCGTCATGTCCCTAGCCGTGGCGGACTGGTTGGTGGGGATGTTTGTGATGCCGCCAAAGGTTGGCCTCCATCTTGTGGGTATGGAATCTCTCTCTCTTTCTTTCTCTCATTCTCACTCTTTCTCTCTCTCTCTCTCATTCTCTCATTCTCTCTTTCTTTCTCTCATTCTCTCTCATTCTTGCACTTTCTCTCACTCTTTCTTTCTCTCATTCTTGCACTTTCTCTCACTCTTTCTTTCTCTCATTCTTGCACTTTCTCTCATTCTCACTCTTTTTATCTTTCTTTATCTCATTCTCTCTCTCATTCTTTCTCATTCTCTCTCTCATTCTTTCTCATTCTCTCACTCTTTCTCTCTCGTTCTTTCTCTCACTGTTTCTCTCTCGTTCTTTCTCTCACTGTTTCTCTCTCGTTCTTTCTCTCACTCTTTCTCTCTGTTTCTTTCTCTCATTCTCTCTCTCTTATTCTCTCTCTCTTAACCTCTTAGTTTATCCATAGAGCGTAGAGAAACTAATACTATGTACTCATGTATGAGTAGTATTATCATAGTTACTATTATCCCTTTTTTCCACCTTTTTTGCTCTTTCTGCGAGCCTCTGATTCGGCTTTGAAGGGGTGTGAAGGAAGTTTCTTATGAGGAGATAACCGGGTTTATATAAGTGCTTGATATACCTTTGTGATATAGATAACAAGTGGCATCTGGGTCGAATTCTATGCGAATTGTGGATTTCCCTGGATATCCTCCTGTGCACAGCCTCCATCCTGAGCTTGTGTGCCATCAGCATTGATAGATACTTGGCTATCACGAGACCCTTAGCTTACTCGAGGAAGAGAAGATCAAAACGATTGGCTTTGTCTATGATCTCATGTGTTTGGGTGGCGGCCGTCGTTATTACAAGTCCCCCAATCTTTGGCTGGTAAGATACATTTCTCTTCATTCCTTTTCTTGTTTTTTCTGTTCCTAAACGTTACACCTTTTGTGAAGGGAAAACAAGTAGATAGAATTTGGCTCCATGGATACTTTTTTTTATAGACTGAACCACATATTCTTTTCTTCCTTTTTTTCTTTTTTTTCATATCCTCACGGCATATTTTGTTATCATAAAAGGCCTGTAAGAACATCCGTTCTCATATGATGGGAACCCGATTTACCCAACGGGGCGACTTAGCTCTTTCCACTCATTCAAACAAATGTGTATATTGTGTGGGGAGGAAATGGTTTTGTTATTTATAGCCTCCCCCCCCAGTAAATTTGATGTGTCCCATCATTTACCGGAAGGTTGTCAATACGAATTTAGATACGTGGAAAGGTGTGTTTCTCTTCTCAGTGTGACTACACACGCTCATTTCCACCTCCTTTACTTTCAAAAGGAGGATTGAGGATAAGAGGAAGAAGGATCGATGTGAGATGGGGAAATCGATCTCAATCCGCATAGATCCCACTATGTATGTAGTATGGGGCCTTATGTACACAGAGGAGGAAGGGAACAAATGATTATGATAATGGTGATGATAGTTGGTAGTGATGATGATTTTTATTCCCCTTGCAATTGACATTGAATGGTGAATGCACCGCTGAATAATCCTCTGTTTAAGGCGGTGTACGACAAGGTAGGAAAAATGTGTTGGAAAAGAAACTATCTCAAACTCTTTCGGAAAGGGTTATGACTCCAGTTGCGACAATTTATAAATCCACTAGATTATCACCTCCTTCTTGGGTACTCCATTCGCTGGAGTTCTACCAAGAAAGAGGAAGAAATAGCTACGTAGGTGAAGAGAAAGCAGGCCGGAATAAGCGAGAAGAGATGGTGAAGGTGTAAGTTTGAAAGGAAAAGAAAAGCCAGACAGAAAAGTCAAGATCGACTAATAGGAAGGAGACTACAGGGAACAAGAAAGATGAAGCAAGCAAGAGAACAAGAGAAAGAAAGTAAGAAAAGATAAGAGCAAGTGAATGGAAGTAAGAATGAGAAATCAAGACAAGAAAAGCAAGAACGAGATGTAAAAGAATGAAAGTGGAGAACCGAAAAGAGAAATTAAGAAAGAGCAAGCAAGAGACAGAAAAAACAAAAAATTAAGAACGAAAATGCAAGAGAGAGAGCAATAAATGTTAATTAAGTGCAAGAAAACGATAGTAATGCAAAACACAAGGGAGATGGAAAAAGTGACCAAACAAGAGAAAAGAGAGAGAACAAGAAAGAGCAAAACCAGAACATAACCAAGAAAGAGAGCAACGAGGAGAATATAAGCGAGAGAGAGCAAGATATAAAAGAAAAATCAGCGAGAGAGCACGAGACAAAAGAACAATAAGCGAGAGAGAGAAAAGAAAAATAAGCAAGAGAGAAAAGAAAATATAATCAAGAGAGAACAGAAAAAATCAACAAGAGAGAAAAGAAAAAATAAGCAAAAGAGAGCAAGTGAGAAAAGAAAAAATAAGCAAAAGAGAGCAAGTGAGAAAAGAAA
>JAQGBT010004993.1:0-15261 GCA_034698585.1 Disparrhopalites patrizii
GGGGAATGGCCAGGGGGGTGGGGGGATGATGAATGGGAATTGTGCTACCCTGGGCAATGGGAGCAATGGTGGGGGGAATATCCCTATGTTTTTACCCCCTTTTCCCCCACCGAATAGACCCCCACCACCTTTTCCTGCACCCAGAAGACCCCCGCCGCCTGCGCCGCTATGGGCTTGACAATTAATCTCGGATTACTATTATAATCAGGTATGCAATGAGTTTCTTACTATTTTTTCTATTTTATTCTCAATTTTTTATGCATCATTTCCTACTGTTTTTCTGAATTTTATTGCTACACATTTTTTTAGCTTCTTTCTCTACAATTTTTCCGCATATTTGTTTTTATGTTTTCACCGCAGTTTTCTACATTTTCTTCTAAGCTTTCGCTTGTATTCTTTTCTATATTTGGTCTGCACAGAATTTCTACGATTTTCTTCATTTTCTCAACATTCTCACTCCATTTTGGTATTCATTTTTTAGTTTTGCTCCTACACTTCTGCCTGTATCTATTGTTTTTAAAATAATATTTCATGCATTTTTTCAAAATTATTGACCGTAATTTCTTTATATATTTGTGCATTTTTTTCTGAATTTCGTCTGAAGTTTGTCTAAATTTGTTTGCAAGTTTTTCCTACGTTTTTTAAGCTTTTTAAGTGTTTTTCTGTATTTATTTATTATTTATCTACTACATTCCTCTCTACATTTCTTGCATTTGTATTTTATCTCGCATTTTTCTACTGTTTTAAGGCGTTTTGCTCTATATACACGATTTTGTAGATTTTTATTTATATTCTTATTGCAGTTTTTGCTCCATTTTTTAGCAGTTGTGTCGTTCATTTTGTATTTTTTTCACATTTTTTCTCCATTTTTGCCTGCTCTTGCTCATATTTTTTTGAACTGTTTCCCCAAATATTTTCTACACCAATTTTGACTGCTTTTCCATCTGCCTCATTAGCGAAGCAAAAAAGACCGGGAAAGGAAAGAGAAAGTCCGGAGAAATGAGCACAAGTTCAAATGCGAGGTGGAAAGTCCCTAAGCCGTTTGGCTATTCTTGGAACGTCCTTTCACACGTTCCTCCTTCCGTTCTACGGGCCTTTTTTTCCCCTCTTCCCTCATTTCCCTCTTTCTCTTCCAATTCTTTCAACTTTCTCCTTTGCCAGAATCCAACTCCTTCTTTTATACATATACTTTCTTCACGTGCACCTTGTGCACTTCTTCAATCCACCTTCCGCCTTGTAAAAGGAGGAGAATTTGGAGACTTGTTACGTTCTTAAGAGGTCCATCTCCTCCAATGTTATATAGATGTTGCTAGCCCCAGAATTATTATTATTCTTTGCAGGAACACATTTTTGAATTTAAATTCCACCAAGTTTTATTCCTTCCAAAGAAAAAAATGTTCTTTCTCTTGGTCCTTTCATTTCCTTTCCTTCCCACTTCTGCACTTTTACTTGGGACGTAACCATTGCTTTTCCATTGCACAGGAGAAAGTTTTTGGGAGGGAAAGCACATTCCTTTTAATCCATTCCTCCTCTCTTTTCCTCTTTGCCTTCTCTCTCGTTTTCTTTCTCTCTGAAATTCTCTTTCTTTCGTTCTTTCTCTCTCTCTCTGAGTCATTCTGACTCTGTTATCTTTATCAGCCACACATCTTCGAGCCTCATTTACTTTCATTTCTTCATCCTCGTCTTCTCCCTCATCTACGAAGAGCAGTGAGGGTTCCTTGTACTTATCTTGTTTTTGCATATTATTAATTCCTCCTTTCTTCCTCCCACGTACGAGGGAAGGCACAGGAATTTTTTGAGGCTGGTTTTGCATGTATAATATTCAAATCTCTTCTTTCTACTTCTCTTCTCCTCTCTCCTCGTGTTTGATGGAAGGAAATTTCCCCGTATAAATCCTTTGGAGCTTTCTTTGGAGCAAAGGGGGTAATGGAGAGATAAAAAAAATTGGAAGACATGGAAAGAGCAGGGGAGGGAACCTTTAAATTAGCTGAGGCTTACAGCCACTTTTTCGTGGTTTGAGAATCATTATTTTTTTCGGAGGCTCTTGAAAATTCCTCTGGCCTTTCAACATTGTTAAATGGAGGGGAGTTGACGGGCTGGCATAACCTAATTAATGGGGAGGAAATTCAAATTTGGTAATATTGATCATTCTTGCGCATTTTAAAATTTGGCGCCCTTTTACAGAATTATTTTATAAACTGGTTCTTTCCCGTCGTCTGTGGTTAATATTGAACAAAGACGGTTTAAAATTATTTTTTAAAACAGAAGAAAATATTTTGCTGTATTTCGACGCCATTTGCATTTTCATAAATTTATTTTCTGCATTATCTTGCAAGAACAGGTTAACTTCTGTATTCGTTGTAATTTTTAAAGGAAATTTGGAGCCAATAAAAATGTATGTCATAAAAAACATTGCCGGGGAAAAATTAAAAATGACTTTCATTTCAAATAAGTGACCCGGAACTTCCCCGGCTTTAACAACTGTAATTATTTCCCGCTCCGTGCTTGTACGATGTACGTCCTTATACAAAAAGTCCATGTTGCTTGTTCTCGCGGAAGAAAAAAACTAATTGAGAAAATCTTATTGCCTCTGATTCTGAATCAGCACAAAAGGGAATGTCTTCTCCATTTAATGACATGAGTAGTAAAAAAAATCTGCTCCGCTCCAACGCGCCGAAAAAAGTCTGGAGAAAGTAAAAACTTTTAATTTTTTCTTGCTCCTCGCAACTTTTTTCCCCTTTAGTGCCATCCCATATATTTACATATTATCCTCGCCCCAAGGTTCCAATCTAATTCTAAAGGTTGTAGGGAAAGGAGGGAAAAGGCTGACAAACGGGAGAGAGATCCTATAGATATAATGTAAGGGGGATCTCGACATGAAAATAAAAGAGAAATACGGATAAGAGAATAGACGAGACATTCCGTAAGAAAATGAAAGGCAAACTCCGACAGAAAATGAAAGACAGATTCCGACATACATAAATGGAAGAGAGAAAGCTACAGACAAGACTTAGAAACAGAGATACCGACAAAAAAAGAAAACATTCTGACAAATAGAAAAGAAATTCCAACAGAAATTAAAAGAGCATTACCGACAAATAAAGGAGAAATTCTGACAGAAAATAAAAGAGAAATTCCAACTGCAAATGAAAGAGAAATTCCGAGAGAAAATAAAAGAGAAATTCCGAGAGAAAATAAAAGAGAAATTCAAACCGCAAATAAAAGAGAAATTCCAACAGAAAGTAAAAGAAAAATTCAGACAGAAAATAAAAGACAAATTCAGACAGAAAATAAAAGCATTACCGACAGAAATTAAAAGAGAAATTCGGACAGAAAATAAAATAGAAATTCGGACAGAAAATAAAAGCATTACAGACAGAAAATAAAAGAGAAATTCGAACAGAAAATAAAAGCCTTACCGACAGAAAATAAAAGAGAAATTCGAACAGAAAATAAAAGCCTTACCGACAGAAAATAAACGAGAAATTCGACAGTGAATAAAAAAGAATTCCGACAGAAAATGAAAGCGAGATTCCAACAAAAATATGGAAGATAGAACCAGACAAGAGTTGAAAAGAGAGATTTCGACAAGCAAGACAGAAGAGATCACTTCAAAGAATGAAAGAGAAAGCTCCATAAGAGTTGAAAAGAGAGAATCCGACCAGAATTACAAAGAAAAAAGAGCGGTCCCAACAAGAGTAAAAGCGTCCCTTTAAAAAGCATGTCCTCGCAGCAAAAAGTGTGCACCTATAAAAATCCTTTACAATATATAGCCCCCAAAAAAAAGTTTTGCTCCAACAATTTTTTTTGGCGGAGTTGTTGCAAGTTACTGTATAAAAAATGAAGGAGGTAGCGTGTAAAAACTCTGGGGGAAAACCCCAAAAAAATGTGTGCATGCACCAGAATTTTCCCAGTAACAGGTAACAGAAGCAAAAAAAAAGGTTTGGCAAAAGAGAAAGCAAAAGAAGAGAAAGGGAAAGAAAGGGAGAGAGAAGGCAATCTGCTCGAATAAAAAAGTTACTACGCTAAAAGTATTAAAATGTTTCTTCCCTAAGAAAAAACGATGGGACGGATATAGAAAATTCCCCATGTATTACATAATACTCCCAAAAGTTCCCTCTCTCTTGACTTTCCCCATGCAAATTTTTTGTGAGACACAGGAAAAGTCGTGGGAGCAAGGGAAGGGAAGAAAACTACTTTTTCACTGACTCCCGTCCTCCAATCTGTAGAGAGAATATTGGCAAGATTTTTTTCCTGTACTTTCTCTCTCGCTCTCTCCCTTTCTCTCTCTCTCCCTCTGGTACTTTCTCCCCGATCGCTCTCTGTCTCCTTCCCTCCTTGTGCCCCGCATACATGATTACATTGTAGGAGTTGGGGAAATGTAGGTAATGCCATGTTTCACTTGTAATTTCATTTATAAAGGAGATTCCCCCCGTCATAAAAAGTATAACAAGAATATATTTTGGCTGGGGCGGAGGGCGGTTTGGAAATCTTTTGGGAATCGCCGAACCCGGAATAAAAATTTCTGGGATTAAAATCACAAAGAGGCTCTGCCAATTTAGACGACTCCCTCCATAGCGGGTCTCTCTATAACGGTTTAATAACTATAATTATACGGGTCTTTACAAATCCTCTAATAATAGCTCTCATAACATAACAATAATACCTTTCTCTATAACAGTAATTTTATCTTCAACAGTAACAGTGTTCTCCTATAAAGAAGACGTTTTTTATTGTCCCGGCATTACGTTTATTTCCCTATATAACGGTTTTAGGCCCCGTCAATTCATACACGTTTTCTACAATAACGATTTTTTATCTAGTTCTCAATCACCCGCTAATAATGCAACTAATTTTGGTTAGACAGAGATTATATTATATAGTCCACCCTCTATAACGGCAACCCTTACAAGAGTTCTCTTTATAACATCAGCAAAAAATGATCCCCTAAAAACGTTTCTCCAATTGTGAACATAGACATGTCTGTTTCCTTTACGGTTCTTCTCTATAACAGACAACAATTTGCTGCTTTGTAGGGTGCTATAGAGAGTCGACTGTATTGAGTTATATACAGTGGAGTCTCTATATAACTACTCTGAAGGAAAGGCCGAAAAATATTGTTACAGGGAAATGTTGTTATACAGAACATTAAATATGCACTTTAGATGTACGAAGGGCTGGAAAAATGAAGTTGTTACAGAGAAATGTTGTCATAAAGAGACTTGTTATAGAGAGACTCACATGCAGATAATAATGTAGAGAGAATAATACGACGGGTCATGTATGGTTTTGGAAGAACCCAGCCGCAGTTGTTTGTCCCGGTTTTAGAACGTTATAGTATTCCCATTTACAATTTGCTCTTGTTCCTTCCCCATTCGTAATATTGTAATAAGAGGCGCAGGGTGCCAGACATACCACGGGCAGGGGGTATAAGAGAGAGACAGAGCGAGAAAGAAACAGAAAGAGAGAAAGAGAGAAAGAGAGAAAGAGAGAAAGAGAGAAAGAGAGACAGAGAGACAGAATGTAAAAGTCCCACCACCGCCGTGACTCTCTGAGTGTTGTATGGTAAATGGCTCTCGTTGTTTTCTGATTGTGAGCCCTTTTTTCCTCGTATGTATCCACCATATGATGCATATTGTTGTAGGAAACTGTAAATGGGAGGAAGTCAGGGCAATGACCTAATCGTTGGTAGTTGTAGCAATAATAATAGACATAAAATGATCCAGCACTTGCTTTGGAGACGGTGGAGGGAGGGTGAGGAAGGGAGGGAGAATCAGAGAAAGGGAGAGAGAGAGCAAGGGAGCGAGAGAAAAGGGAGAGAGAGAGAAACGCAGGAAGAGATAGAAAGGGAGAGAGAGAGAGAGAGGAAGGGATACAGAGGGAGAAAAAAGGGTGGTCGCAAGTTTTCTGGGGAAGTAAAGTAAAAGCACACCAAAACAGTATATTACAAGAGGGCGAGAGAGAGAGAGAGAGAAATGTATTTGGATACGGTCCCAACCGACAGACGGAAATTTATACCAATATTCCAAAAAATTTCTTATACAATGTAGTCTTTCTAGTTTTTTCGTGAGTGTAAAATCATGAAAAACACATTCAGATTCGTTACATAAAAAAATTATTCCTCTCCTACAATATCGCTGACCACCTAAAGCGATTCAGAAATTTTTTGGAAAAAAATTCTTTCTTTACTGCCGATGGAAAATGCATGTAGGTACATTGTCTGTATCTTCTCCAGGAGCTTCGCATGGGTCTTCTGGAGAGGAAAAGAAAATGGGTGGTGTCCTTTTTTACAAGGATTGCCAAGGGATAAAAGGCATTTGGGGAAATTTTGTGAAAATTATGGAGGGATTTTTATAGGAAACGAAAATAGGATGGAATTTTTAAATAGAATTTGATGAATTACTGTGCTTTCACTCTATTTGCTCCATCTAGGCTAAAAGGTATGTTTTCAATGGACATGTCAACGTGACCATTTCTCGCTCCCTTTTTTTTTTTTATCAGGGATAGGAAAGGTACATTTATCTATTTTATCGCTTATACTTAAGGCAGGAAATCATAATAATGATGAACACCGGCCACCTGAAGGTGATTGTAGGGATTTAAGAGAAAAAAAAGAGGAATAAAAGAAATTCTTTTGAATAGGAAATCTTATTATTTGAGCTAATCTTAAACGTGAATAATTTTTTGCAGAAAAAAAAGAGTTAATGTTATTATCCCACAGACTGCCGTGTATTTTTTGAAAAAAAAAAGAAGCTTTTCACCATCCGTATTATGCACCGTCTTTGGGGCTTTTAAAAAGAGATGAAGAAATTGCACCCACACACACACGCAAAATATGTATGTTTTTGGCATTATTATTTCCTTTTCTCTTTTCTCTCTCTCTCTCCCATCTTTCTGTCATATGTTTACATTTTATCATGTCGATTGCGAGATGTGTATATGTGTGAGTATGTGGTTTCCATTCATTCTCAATTGTATATAAAAAGGAGGAAAAAAGAAGACAAATCTATTTCACCCATATTAAGACATGATTTTTTTGGTTGCCATGCAAATATATTTATCTTTTTTTTTTTTTTTTTGACAAGAGACTATACATACAGAAAGCAGGTGCATACCTATAATTTCCACATTTATATGTTACTTTCCAATATAGTGAAAAAGAAAAGGATGAAAGAAGCTGTAAGTGTGTAATTTTTTTTAAACAGAATGTGTAAGAGCAATACATTTACGACAGTTAAGTCGTAAATACTTTTTTTTTCTAGCACAATCTCCATTTAAAGATTGGGGGGAGAGATTTTTATTATTACTGTTATTATTATATGGTTCTTCATCTCTCCTATGTCTCTTATAGGGAAAAAAAAGTGTTGGGTCAGAGGATTTTATTCGCACTTTAAAACTGGTGCAATTTGTCATATTCAATTTCCTCTTCATCATCTTCACATTCCCACTGTACATTTCATTGGCTGGGGCCATTTCTAATGGGAATGGTAGGAATTCAACGCCGTAAAAGTCTTGGCGTATGCGAGGAGAATATCTAGACAAAATTCACTGTAAATACATACTAGGCACGTGCTAAATACTTTTTTACACCCACAAAGAGATGGGGAAAAGGCACGGGCAAATGACATAAGCCCAAGTGCCAAAATATTCCTGCACATTTTGCAGGAATAGAGCAAAATAAAAGGGAAAAAGAGAGCTATAAAGACGAAAAATTGGAGAGGAAATGTTGAAAAGCAAGCAAAAATGGCAAGCAAAAATGGCAAGCAAAAATGGCAAGCAAAAATGAGTCTGTTCTTCAGGAAAGAGACGACCTGAAGAAAAATTAAAAAGGAGAGGAATAAAAAAATAAATAAAGAGTCAAAATATGGAGGAGAAAGAAGAGAATAAAGGAAAAGTGTGAGAGAGCGTGTAATGGAAGCCCAAAGATGTGTTTGTGAATGTGTAGCAGGAATCATACTCTCATTGTCAATGTTCTCCTCATTGCTTTCTTTTATTCTTTTTTTTCCCTTGTGTGGGTGTGAAGTTTTCCTTGTCTGCCTCCAAAATAATACATTTTTTTTGGAAGGCATTTAGAATGTAAGAGTAAAAAGTCAGTGATGCGACCATTTTCCCGTAACCAATGTAATTGCCGGATGTTTTCAGTTCAAGTCATTTCACGGAGTTTTCAAGAGTTTTTTTTTCCCCCTCCAAAATTGGATGTGTATATATATACGTATGTAATGCAAAGAAAAATATTATTGATGTTCTATCTCATTCTCAACCTGTTTCCTTTTTTGGGGGGGAGGAGAGAGAAAAAAGAGTTTATATGATTGTTTGTGTGGAGTAATGTGATAAAAAAAAAAGTTGACAAATTCCATGCGGTCTTCATTGGTTTTGAATAAAAAAAAAAATTACATGGTTTTGTTTTGTCATCCTCATCTCAAAATCTCTTCCCTCTTTTGGACTGTCAAGTCACTTCATGAGGTGCACAAAAATGAAGGTGTAAATATTACGGATGGAATTATGGGTAGACAAACTATTAGAATGGAGGAAGGAAACGGTTCCTTCTCTCCTGGCGAGACTTTGATTCTCATTTGCGGTTTCCGTCCTCGTCCCATGAACTCTTAAGGATCCCAAAAGAATTTTTCAAAACCCCCCAAAAAAAAACAAAAATCTTTTTTCACACATTTTCCGGAGTGACTTACAACGAAAAATTATATTATTACAACCCAAAAAAGCTTTTGGTACCCTTCAAAATTCATTGGCTCTGTGAGTTCCACCAAAAAATGCCATTTGAGCCATTTGGACACCATTTGGGCTGAGGAAAGAGGGATACAAAGCATATTTAATACCATTACAATTATCTACTATTATTTGTCCAATATTTTACCATCCTTTTTGGTCAGTCAATTCCCTTCTGCAAGGACTCTAACATGCGCCTGTTAAGCACTTAATTCCCATGTTTTTCGTCATCCTTCATTCCCTTGTGGATGGTCCCAGTTCCAAAAAAAAAATGTAATAGTGCACGCAATAGTAATTAAGGTTTATAGTGTAATATATGGCTCTCTTCCCTGTCTCATCCTTTTTTTTTTTGGTGTACAACGAAGATACAACCACCCTAAAAAAATGCAGTCATGATTACCTTCCAATCTCCTCCATTGCCTCCTTGCCAAGACAAAGCCAATGGCTGATCTCTCTCTGTTTTTGCTCCATTCCCCGATGATATTGTTGTTGTTGTAAAAATACGAAGACAAATTAAGATATGACGGCGAACAAACAAGGAGAGAGAGAGAGAGAGAGAGAGATTCAGAGCAAAAGAGAAGAAAGGGAAAGGGTGAAGGGAAAGGAGGGTTAAAAAAAATAAATTGAATCGGTGGCAGGTGCTTTATTTCTAAGGCAGAATCCAGCTTGATTGTAAATGAAGGGCACCCATGTGGATTTTGTTGATTCTTTTTCTCCCCCTACAGTCTCTCCCTCTCCCCTGTCTCCTTTCTCTCCCTCTCTCTCTTCTTCCTTTTTCTTTGCTCAACCTCCAAAAAAAAAACTCTATTCCAGGGTATTTCCTATATTATTATGTTATTAAATACACAATTTTTTTTTAGCTCTTCTTCCGTCTCCTAACTAGGTACATTTCTTGTTTTCACAATATTCCCCCACCGCATTCAAGGTGCATCAGAGAGAGTGCGTTGGACATTGTAAAATCCTTTTTGGAAGTTTTTTTTTTTTGGGACTTTATTGACGAAGAAGCGGGAAATGATGATGATAATAATAATTATACAGCCATGGAAATGGAGAGCAAACCCCGTAAAAAATGTGTCCATGTAATAAAGTGACTGTCGTACAGTTCTGGCGGATATACAGATGTATGTATATAACTTACTATAGGTATACAGTCATAAAAAGACTGTGAGAAGCCAAAAGTATGTGTTGTGTTATGCATAAAAAGGGTTACTACATGCCTAAATTACCAGGGATTCCTTTGTTGCCTATATGTTTTGTGTGCTTAGAAAAAAAGGAATAGATGGGAAGAAATAGCACGGTACGAGAAGTTCCATGATGGTGTTGGTAGTTAGTGTGTAATGTTTAGCACAGCATGGTTGCATTCTCATGTGGATGACCAAGTGGGTGCTCAATGTACACAATCATTTCCAGCAAATAAGTTCCACAGCGAGTCAAGATGACTGCTCCAGCAGTCTCTGCCCATTATCATAAAGAGCGTAGAACAAATTACTTTGGAAGCTTCCCCGCAATTCAACTTGCAGGTTATTTACGGGCTCAGCCCCTCTTTAGAAGAAAGTAAAGTACAAAAAAAAAAAAAAAAAAAAAAAAAAACCACCACCACACACACAATAGCCCTTGTCTCAATTCAATAACTTTTCTTGTTACTTTACGAAAACTCACACAAACATTAAATTAATGGACGTTCTTTGCTCTTCTTCTTCCTCCATGCTCCTGGTGACTCACACATGTGTGTATGAAAAAAAAATTACATTTTTTTTTGACTTTGTCCATTTCATAATCTCCCCACGGATTCAAATTTCTTTGGAGGAGTCGGGGAGAGTGTAGAGCAAAGGTAACTGTTCCATCTCAAACTGTACTCTTACGGCCTTTTGCAATTAGTAATCATTACTATACGGGGGATAACACAGACACGCATGGAGCCTTTTCCCTTTCTTGCATGGAGAGAAGTATAAAAAAAAAAATATTATCTCTTTTTTCAGCCTCTTCCTTCCCAGTCTCTATTTTTTATTTTGCCCTTCCACACCAACAGCTTAGCCTCCCGCTTATCCAATCGCCTAGGATCAATAAATTCAACCTCCAGAAAAGTATTTAAAAAAAAAAAAACTACGACGGGGGAAAAAAAATTAATTAAACAAGGACAAAGAGGAAAGAGTGAAGGAATATTGACGAGGAAATAAGGAGGAGAGAGAGTATAAGGAAGAGTGGGATCCAATATATACGTATATAGTTTTTGGTGAACCATAAATCAGATTTAAAGCCATGACGAATATTATTATTGCCTGTGAAAAAGTATCACTCGATAATTCTTTTTGGTCCTGAAAAAAATATTGCTGGTTGTAAATCAGCCATATTAAAAATGGAGAAGGCAAAAAAAAAATATATATATATATGGACATTTGTTTGAACTGACATTGTACCACGGATAATGCGGGTTCTTTGCCATTGTATGTACTGATTTCTTTCGTAATGTAGTGCCAAAGTCATTAGCGGCTCGAGGAATGAGTCTCATTCTTCTTCCAGTGCTTCGTTTCTTTTTGCAAAAACATATACATACATGTATACACATATGTTTTACAATAAATTAAATATTAACATATAACACACGCAACATACATATGAGAAAATATTATTACGCACCACACTAAAGGATTACTGACAGTAATAGACAACAGACGTGTAGGACTATTTATCCCACAATTTCCTCTTCTGTCCCTCCATTCGACTTTTTCTGTGAGCAAGTTCAACAATGGAAAAAGGGGTAGGCTTTGTTTAAATATCTTAAATATTTTAGCAATGACCGTGATTCCAAGAACAACCTTCCTTTTGTCATTTTAGTCCTCCTTATCCCCCATAATTTAATTAAGGATTCCCCACAGCCCTCTACACGTTCCAATGGGATTGGAATGACCAATCAGAACGATATCTCTCGGTCGCAGATTTTTTTTTTTTTTTTTACACACAGTCATCTGTATCTGTATAATATGGCTTTATTAGTATGATTTTATTCATTTACAATTTTTTCATTCAGTGCCCAGAGGAAGAGAGAGAATCTTATTTGTCGTGTGCTCAAAGGGCTCCTTACACATTCAGATCCAGAAGAGTTGATGGGGAGTTGGATGTTTTTGTGTTTTGGATTTATTTACGAGAGTGAAAAGCTCGTCACTCAAGGTCCCTCCTAATCGTGACGATGAGTCCAAGGAGTAATTATTAAATTGTTTCACGTATCATTTTTATTCGTTCACAATAAATGTTTTGTGTATACAAATATGCTTTTTTTTCTGTCTCTCTCTCTATTGCCTATACATACCCTCCAACCTGTCTATATCACACCGCTCCTCTTCTTCTCCTTATGTCTACTCTGCTGGGGCGCAACTTGAACAAGAAGATGAAGAAGGTGATGTTGGTGTGTGGAATAAAGGGTAGAGTTTTAGAGTTGCAGAGATGTGGCAGCTCATAATTCTTTTTTCTCTCTTTTTTCCACATCTTTCTCTCTCTCTCTCAGACGGATTTTTGCAGGATGAACTCTACCGGTTCATGAGTGAGAGAGAGAAATCTAGAGAGAGAGAGAGAGAGAGAAAGATATAGAGATGTTGTTGGAAGAGAAACTTCAAGATATGGGCTAGTCGACTGCCTGCGACCCGTCCACATTTATACTGAAAAACGGCTGGTTCTCCTGTGGAAGTGGTTGTAACACAAAAAAAATGAGGGACCAGATGATGAGAGTGAAAAATCTTGAAAAAAAGAGGGCCCCTATGGATCCTGGATTTGTTCACACAAGTTCCTGTCTCCCTCTCCTCGTTAAATGCTACCTTCTCTCCTCGTCTTCTTTCATATTCCGTGACTTCTGATTTACTTGGAAAAATCCTGGACTTGACTCCAGGAATTTCGTGGGTTCTTCCTCTGTGTGGGAGAGAGAGAGAGAGAAAGCATGAGAGAGAGAGATAGTGAGTGAGAGAGCCTTGTATCAGTGTGGTAGCATGGAGTCCGCGAGTCATAATTCATTGTGGCCGAATTTGAGACTGATAAAAATCCCAGGTTGAAAAAGTAAATACAGCTCCGTCTCTCACGTCCACCACATAAAAAGTGGTTTATGGACCTCTCCATATTTTTTGATTTGCATCCAGATTGTGCACCTCCCGAAAACTCCATGTGAACTATCTGGATTTCTCCAGCAACTCTACTTTTTTTTTTATTCATTTTACCTTAATTTTTTTTTCGGCTGGAGACAGTACCAAAAAACAGAGAGTAACGCTCCTAACGTCAGCCCGTTGTTCCTCATTCACTCTTTCTCTCTATTTTTCTCTCTCTTTCTCTCTCTCTCTATTTTTCTCTCTCTTTCTCTCTCTCTCTATTTTTCTCTCTCTTTCTCTCTCTCTTTCTCTCTCTCTCTATTTTTCTCTCTCTTTCTCTCTCTCTCTCTTTCTCTTTATTTCTCTCTCTCTTTCTCTTTATTTCTCTCTCTCTTTCTCTTTATTTCTCTCTCCCTCTTTCTCTTTATTTCTCTCTCTCTCTTTATTTCTCTCTCTCTTTCTCTTTATTTCTCTCTCTCTCTTTCTCTTTATTTCTCTCTCTCTCTTTCTCTTTATTTCTCTCTCTCTCTTTCTCTTTATTTCTCTCCATTTCTCTCTCTCTCTCTCTTTCTCTTTATTTCTCTCTATTTTTCTCTCTCTCTTTCTCTTTATTTCTCTCTCTATTTTTCTCTCTCTCTTGTTTCTCTCATTTGCTCACATCTATATATATGTTCTCCTTCAGTCTCACTCAGCCTGTTTAGTATTCTTGTGAACAATTCATAAAGTTCACATGAATCCATTCCTCCGTGAATATCTCAGCACCTGCATGAAGATGAGTATTAACAGAGTATGAAAAGCATGCAGAATTTTTTTTTGTACATATTTGCTCCCTCGTTCAAAAAATAAACTTCGCCAACTTCTTTCTTTCTTCTCAGGTTTCTCTCTCTTTCTCTGTCTCTCTCTCTCTTTCAAGTTTATTATCCTCAACAACAATTTCCCCTCATCCTCCCTCTCATTATCAACCCCATGGAAAGCCTTGCGTATGGACCAATATGGGAAGTAAATTTATATTTGTACACCAAAGGGGTCTCAGTTGTCACTTGATGACAAGTTCCGTAGTCTCAATTTATACGTAATTGACCATGTGTGATTTCCCCTTAGGATACATTCTCCATAGCGTACACACACACGTATCCCTTATGAACCCACACTCCCTTGAAACGGCTTCGCCCCTTCCAAATAACGAACATCATCCACTCATTTTATTCATCTTTTAGATCTATATAGAAAAAAGGCAAGAAAGGGAAAAAAAGAGAACGTATGATCAGGTTCTGTCACGAATTGTAGTAACCTTACGTCTGTAGTGTCAGAGATGTGGAGAGGATAGAAGGGAAGTTACAGTTAAAAGGGCAAAAATCTTCAAGAATTTCTTTGATATAGTACAAGGAAGGAAGAAATAAAGAGAGAGAGCCAGAGAGAGAGAGAGAGAAAACTCATATTTGTATTTACGATGAACTTTTTTCCCTCTATGTTCTTGATTGATCCTTGAAAGAAATGTTTCTATTTGAGATCCTGATGAACTCATGATGATGATGAGGTTGTAAGAATAATTGAAAATGTATCAATACCCTTGGTGTTCGGTGTGAGAGATAAATTTCCCAGACAAGACGTCCGAGCCCAATCTCATATGGGCCCAGTAGGGAGAGTGTGATGAGAATTGGGATGGAAATGTATAAGTCGGAAATTGAGGAAGAGAAAGCGAGAGAGAGAAAAATAGAGCGAGAGAAAGAAACAAAGTGGGAGGAAGACGGAGAAAGAGAGAGAGTGGAAGACCGAGAGCAAAAGCGAGAGGAAGAGAGAGAAAGACAGAGGAAGAGAGAGAGAGAGAGAGAAAAGAGAGAGATCAAGAGAGAGAGAGAGGAAGAGAGAAAAGAGAGAGATCAAGAGAGAGAGAGAGGAAGAGAGAATTAGAGAGAGGGAGAGAGAGATGATTGTGGGATATTTGAGGCTGAGAGAGAGAAAGACCTCCTAGAAGGAGCAAAACTTTGTCTTTTACTTGCATGACCAATGCAATCTTCCACGATGAGAGTATTTGAATGTATGAAAGAGAGAGAGAGAGAGAGAGAGAAAGGAAAGGAAGAGACAGAGAAAAGTTAGTACAGGCCGATGTTGATTTTCAAGTGGATTCCATTTGTACTCCTCATCACTTATTGTTCCCTATGGTTATTTCAACGAAAAGTAAGCCAGTCAAAAATCTCAAAATGAATATAGAGAACACGGGCTGAATATCATCTCTCTCTCTCTCTCTCTGGTCTACATTTTTGTAGAAGAAAAAAATCAAAAAAGGATAGAAACATTGTGAATGTGGAGGATCCCTCTCAAGAAAAATCCATAAGTACTCACTTATCGAGTCACACAGAGAAACATGCACTCTTTTCCCCATCAGTCCGCCTGTTCATTTTCTTTTTTTTCTCTCTCTCTCTCTTTCTCTCTCTCTCTCTCTCTCTCTCTTTCTCTCTCTCTGTCTCTC
>JAQGBT010004994.1:0-15260 GCA_034698585.1 Disparrhopalites patrizii
TACGGATTCGGATTACAGTAATCCGTAATCCGAATCCGTAATCCCGGGATTACAATCCCGGATTATCACCACCCTGTATTTTAGGTTTTTGGTTTTTCAGCTTTCGGGGAAAAAATCCAAAATATTAAGTACATAATATATAGCTAACGATGATGTGTCTATGTCTGTCCTTTTTGTGTAGACTGTAGACGTTGACAAATGAGATAAATAAATCCGAATCCCACGGCCTATAAATTAAGAATGCCGAATCCACTATTATTTGCAGTTTGTATTCTACTTTTATTCGGTTTTTTTCAAATCGTACTTACATGCATCACTATATTCGACTCTAAAATTGTTTCACAAAAAACGTTATGTCGTGCAATCTTGTTGTGCTAACCATAATCATAGTTAACACAGCAGAACATTATTTTTTTCATGCACACATGACTGTGCAACTTTATTACAAGTATGTACATACAATTATTATAGCTAATTAATGAGATTCATATGCGTACAAATAATTTGTTCTACACGATTTAAGTACCGCAGTTTACCCCCTTTCTAATAATAAGCACCAATAATGAACTTGGTTAACGAAAAATCGAGAGTATAGAAACTTAAACAGTAATTTAAATCCATATAATAATGGCCTGCTTGTGCAGAGAAAAGCAAATAGCAACGAATGTAATATAGCCTTTTGCTTGACTCTTCCAACAAATTGTTACAAAAGAACAATTTTTAAACCTTAAATAACAAAATAGCGTTAAAAAACCAAAAATAAATTTTGGTATTTACGTGTCTATCATGACCTTGTGAAAAATTATGGATTTTAGCATCCAACCATGGCAGAAAGGTCTCAACACACTCAGCAGTAATCAAAATGTAATCACAGTTGCATAATTCAGTAAAAAACTCAGCAAAATTAACAATATAAACATATACTAATACGTTACTAGGTATATATACAAATAAAGACAGGAACATGGAAGAGACACACGAAACGAAGACAATCCGCCATAAAATTCAGTGTTGTAAAAATAAATAAGACGAGATACAGGTAAAAGGAAACTCTATTTTTATCAATTAACTTCAACACTTTCAGCGTTGATTATTTGTGCGAATTAAGAACGTAGTCGGAGACACATAGTTCCATACATCGTTTTATTTGCAGAAATCAGTCCCACTGGAATTTGATGGCATTGCACGAAATAGTTCTGGGAATAAAAAAGTTCCAAGGGGAGTCCTGTAATTAACAAGTATGAGCATTTTAATAACATGACAATATTTTCAAACCAAAACAACTTTGTGAACACAGTTTATACCTACATGTACCTACACACATATATGATATATGTATGTACATTGTATGTAGGTACATTACATTATAATACATACACATTGAGGGTGAAGTACATAATATGATCTTCCCCCCGTTGTACAAATTACGTAATTTGATAATTGATCGTCTCAATTTTCCGCAAAGAGGAGAAGCGGAACGAAGATAATCAATTTACGTCTGACGGACTGGGGACGATAAAATTATGCTAACCCTCGACCCGAATGTCATTGATTATAATTACAAGTAAAATTTGATATAAAAAAAGCGAAAAACATGGTGTACGAAGACATTACCTCTGGTGGGGGGCAATTCGCTCGGGCGTACACCTCCATGGAATAGGAGGCAATGATGATGCCAGTGCCGGACATCATTGCCATCCAGAAGAGGATATTTCCTAACGGTGTGCTCTTCTTCCGGTTCCCAATGAAGACAAAGGCAAAGCCGAAGAATCCAAAAAGGACGAGGACGACGGGGAAGAAAAAGTGGAAGGAGACGCACATGATGTACTCGTGGAAGAGAGATGACACCACAAAGACCAGCGTTGTGGGCAAAGGCTTCCATTTCTTTCCCAACCCACTTTCCCAGGCATCCTACTCAAAATCCGCAAAATATGTTGTTTTAAGTACATCAGGAAGTGTAAACAATTTGAAGGGAATTTCAATAGTAGTGGACGCTGGCTTGTTGCATTATGCCAGAAAAATGCATTAACTACAATAAATCTCTAATAACACATTAGACTTTATACATGTTCCGTGAAATTAAATAGAAGTTCAAATAAATAAATCTTTAATTTTTTAAATACCTTGAAAATGTAAGTATAAAGCCAGTCATGAACCAAAACGTTCCAGGTCTTGTAGTAAACAGCAAATGAAGAACAATTCCACCAGTCCTACAGAATCAACAAGTTAAAACAAAAATCTTTTAAGTTTCCTTCCACAGATGGCTTTCACGAGTAGTTTTTTGCAATTGCAAGTTCGGTTATATCGCAACGCCAGCAATATCCTGGGCATGACATCGTGCGACAATAATAAATAAATAAAATTATAATCGTAAAGGGTAATAAGGGTATAGAATAGAGAATAGGAATTCTCTGTCCTAACAGGAATATTCCCTGTTTTGAGCAGGTTCAGTTGAGAATATGTGCTATTAATTTACTCGTACAACAAGATTTTTCCAGTCAAGTTTTGTTAAATAGGTTTTCAGTCACTTACTTTATAAAACATGCGGTCTCCAAAATAGAGCATTTCTGCGAAGGCGTTCTGCCAAGTGTGCAATACCATGAAAAATGTAAGAACGAGAGTAAGAGTTCCCGGAAGCATGAAGGAGAAGACGGTGTGAAGAAGTTGCTTGAGGTTCATCTCATGACCCGGGACCCCAAACTTGGAAAAATTCATGGCACAAAACCGGCTTAGGATATAATTGGCATAGAAGGCGCAGCCTACAACTTGACCGAAATTCCACAAGACGTGGTCCCACCGGATTTTCTGCGTCCTGTGTATAAACCAACAATCAATTTAATTCCCATGCAATTACTAATACCCTGTAGCAATTCATCTGAATTACTAATTCTGAATACACTAAAAATTACCAAATTGATAATTATTCGATGAAGTACACAAGACAAGGATAAAATTCCAAACCTCGGATAGCTATCCTTGTACACGAGAGTTGGAGCAAACAGGAAGTACAAATATTTCGTGAAATCTGGACATGGTTCATCCTTGCCAGTATCTTTCATCCAGGACTCTCCCCTCGTTAGCGGACGATCTTCAATCACTTTAGCAACGACGGCGCTACTGACCCGTTGCCTTAATTGAACCGAGGCTTCAGCTTGACCCGAGTCTTCGAGTCTAACCCCTGGCTGCACCAGCCCATTCACCGGCTTGGAGAAATTACTGGAATTTTTGTCTTCACTGGTTTCTTTGTACTTGCGAGCTCGAGGAATGTTGCTTCGAACGAAGGCGTACATTTTCATCAAAATCCGGCCCTGGAATTTAACGAAGGAAGATGAATAATTGACATACGCATTAATATCATTCATTCATACTCCCACACACTCTCGTCTCTATACCGTTATTTTAAACTAACGGCAGGGTTTCATAAAAAAATTAATTTTCACCGAAGTTATGAAGAATGAAATGAAATTCAATCACAAACCTGTTCCATTGTGGCAATGATACCCGAGGCAAAGGGCAACGGTTGTTGCCACAAATACTTTCCCGGCAAGTATACATAAGCCAATACGAAAGTGCTGAAGAGGCCAAGTGCAATTTTATCCATCATTTGTTGGCCGTCTATTAAAAATTTACATCGTGTCATACATATGTACCTATGTACAAATCAAATGATTTCAGTGGCTGTGTATTACTTGATTCATGAATTCATGAAATATGAAAAAGCAGTTACGTCACGTGCACTTGGTAAATCATGCACCTACCTTTTTGATACGTTTGCCGGGCATTAGCCCAGTAATGGAAGGCTGGATAAAGGACGAATATTGCTGTAAGATGAAGACCAGCAATAAGGGTCCAAGTCCTTTGAGGTTCCCCCAGTGCCCACATTAGCCTCTCCAAGCCCAAATCCACTCTAAAGTTTATCAAACGCAAAGAAAAAATAGTGAAATCCAGTTTATTACCAATCAATGACTAACCTATATGCATGGGTAATAATACTGCCAACTACGAAGATTTTCGGACATAGTTCACTAGGGTAGAGGCGGCTCGGAAAAATGTATAACAATAATATTAATAATAACAGTTTCACTCTCAAATCACGGATCACGGCTACAAGTTCAATGGTGCGTATATGGATTTGGGCGTGGGTGGCATGTCTTTTTTAAAAAAATAAAACTTTCCTTTTTCTCCATTTTCCCCACTCCGTTATATTCTTTTGGAGAGGGGAACGAGATATTTTGATATTCAGAAAAAAAACCATAAAAAAGGTAGAGGGGTTATATGGGGGAAAATTCATAGAAATGTCTTCTCTCGATCTGCCGTAACTGCCATCCCTAGAGCTTAGCACGACCCGTTATAATACAGCAGATTTCGACCCACAATTGTACTTTTGAATACCTATTATACTAAATGCTTACTTCAGCCTTTCAAGCTCGAACTTTCTCGGAACAGAATTGGAATTCCCACGACTTATAATTGATGATGCTCTTGTAATCTTTCTCAAAACACTCTCAACGTCTTGGAGGATTTTGCAAAGCAATCTCGTTCAAGTTAGATCTCGATTTCTCCGCACTACGAAGCTCTAGGTATATGACAAGTTGTCACAAAAGGCTTATTTTTCCTCTCTTGCTATGTGGGGAGAGAAAGTTGTACAAAATTTATATGAACATCTGATCTCGAGTCAAGTGGAGGACTTTTTTTATTTTATCCTTACACATATAGTTTTGTTATTTGATATTCTTGAACATTCTTCTCACTACTTATCCCTCCTTTTCAGCATGCTTCATCTCCTTTTCCCCCATGAAAAATCTTCCTTTTGGCTTACTCCTTCCCCGCTGTTTCTTTTTGCTGGGTGTAACGGCAAGGATTCAATAATGCATGCCATTTGCTTCCCTTTACCCACCCTTCAGTTTCTTCTGTATCCGCCGTGGGTGCAGATAGGAAACCCTTCCTGATTTTTTTTTCTCGGTGAATGTAATAATTCTTTAGAAAATCAAGAGGAGTTGTTGTATGTCAAAAGCAATATATATTTTTCTTTCTTCCCCCAACCCATATCGTTTTTTTTCTTCTTCCCTGGTTTTTAAATTCAACAGCATTTTCTCTTATATTTTCCGCTCGAAATCTCGGTCACTTGTCTGTCTCTTTCAAGGTTTTTTCCTCCATAACAGGAAACTCCTTCAACAAAGGAGGTGTGAGGATGGCGGAAGTCTTGTGTGTTTTTTTTTACTGCCAAGGACGGCATCACCGAAAAGGCTTTTTCTGGGATAAAACCACGGGGATAAATGCCTGAGATTGAGGAAGAGGGCCTAAAAAATCTCTTCTCGTTCAAACTAAAATGTTTCCACACAGGAATTTGTTGACAAGTCAGTAAGAGGGGTATGAAGAACGTAAACAAACTGGGTGATGATTGGTTCGTACATAAAAATCAGTCTCATGTATTTGCAGAAAAAAAGAGTGGTATTGAGAAAGTAAAGAATGAGTTTTTGATGGAGAGGACAAAGGGGGTTCATAATAGAAATATCCGAATAAAAATTTTCACTCACGTTCCAGTTTCGGTCAAATCTGAGAGCATGGTGTGAAGAAGCATGAGGATGAGGGAGGCAATGAAGATGTGATGGATCGTCTTGAAATGCGGCACCTCCAACAATTCCGTGAGGGGACTTTGACGCATCACAAATTCCTTCTCCGGTAATTTCACCCGCTCCAATGATTTTTTCCATTTTTCATCTTTTCTGCAAAAAGGAAAAAAAGTAGTCCATATCAATAGCGAGTAATAAAAATGCAGCTCAGCATAGATACTGAGCCGTATTACTGACACAATTCAACCTATAGTCGACTTTCATCAGCCTTTTGCTTCAATAAATCACGAATCCTATCCAATCCCTTTATTACGTATCACCAACGCACGCTGCGTTAAGCCAAAGCCGGTGGCACATAGACGTATACAGTGGACTCTCGCTATAACAACCCAGTTGAAAAGGTAAAAATGGTTGTTATATGGAACATTTAGTACCTGTATGTATACACTACATATTCGAAGGGCAGAAAAAGTTGTTATAGAGAGAGTCCACTGTACCAAGGTACAATTTTTATATGCTTTGACATTTAACAAAGCATGAACATCCCACGCCAAAAAAACTTATTAATACGTGAAATGGTGAATAGTTTCAAAAATTAAGCACGGTCACAAAGTTTTATAATGCAAGAAATCCGCTTTACCGTGGGGAGGGTTCGGACGGAGGGGCAAGTTGAAACACTTTGGAGGAATTAATGGTTGACTTGCTTATGGATTGAGTTACATTGTCCACCATTTCCAATAAACGGGATGGTCGCCTTTGAATTCCTCTACCGGTGTCTGTTTTTTCCTACAAGAGTCAACGAAAACCAATTTAATTTTTAATATGTATGCCGAGTGTCGATTCATATTTCCAATGGCAAACATTTGACAATTTCGGCACAAGCAAACGAAATCAGGTTACTTGACACAAACACAAACAAATATCGAAAACGTTACAACGCATGAAAATGCAAATTATAAGTACCTAATTACAGTCATTTTTAATTATTAATAATTAACATTTGATTTCTCAAAAAGTCTACTTTTGTCAACACGATTGTCAAAACTTGTTGGCTACAAGGACGTTGCATTAACTATGCAGCTAAAACCACCGCTTACCTCGTGATTGACGCATTCACCTGCTGCCATGACTTGTTAAAAAACCGAAAAAAACTAAAAGTCTGTGAACTATTAATTATGTAACAAAACAATGAGACGGAAGCTTTCCCCAAATCTTGGATGATGGGCAGGTGAAAGAAACCCAAAAGCAGTCGTCTGTTAAGTATTGATCATGTGTCCGGTGTAACATAAATTAAATCACACACATTTAATTTATAAACACAGAAACGTCGAAAAAGGCAAACTATCACAAAGTATAAATATTTGAGCAACAACTACACCCTAGCTTTGATCAGGCACGACTGTCTCACTCACTATGACCATGGCCCAAGTTTTACACGAGAAAGAACAGAACAAAAAAAAGGGAGCTCAAAGAGAGGTAGAGAGAGAATAACAAATGTGTGTAAGGGTATGGAGCAAAAAATGGGAGGAAAAAGGGTTAGAACACACATTTTAATACGAGTTACACACATGTGTTTGTCCATACTTACTGGCATTAGGTAAGACTATACGTTATACCTGTTATGGATATCGGGACGACCAAACGTTATAACAAAAAGCTAGAGGCTCGTTCAGTCATAATAAAATATCAAAGGAAATGACGTCAGGAGTGGAGTCATCATGAATCCTCAGCAAAAACTTCCGTCTGTACTCATCACGTCAGGATCTATTTACGAGATGATTGCCTTTGGTCACACGATATTGCATCTAAAACAATGTCAAAGTATAACACACTTAAACACATTACATATACATTGTAGGTTTCGAGAGTCAATTCTTCCGAGTACAAGTGAACTCAAAGTGTAGTCCAAAGGGACCCAACACACGATATCAAATGGTTAAACGACCTTTCGAAAAAGGAGTGCACTTGCACCGAGGATGTGTACATTCAAATCAACGGGATTACACATCAATGGTATCACCAGTGCTGGGTCTCTTTGAAATTCAATAACAACCCCTGGACTGTCATGTTCTAATAAATGTGATAATACTATACATATCTATACGAGAGAGTATCAATCAAATCTGATCATACCCACTCTGCCCAAACCTAATAAAACAAGTGACTTTAAGGTTCATGTTGACAAAGTAACGACTAATGGCGTTGAATCCCATGGTCCGATGGAGAAAATCCGATTTGATCCTGGCTCCATATATATCTTGCTGCATTTATTTACTTAGAAACTGAAATCAAGCAAACACTTTCAATAAGGTCATACAAACTCGCGGTTGCTCAGCCACAAAAAAAGTCAGACAAATTGTACTTACTTAGATTTCAACAAACCCTAAAAAAGGGCAACGTCAACAAAAGTGATAAAACTTGAACTGGTTGACACTTCAATCTCGTCCTCGTCCATATGGGCTTCCATATATCAAAGTAAAGCATTTTGAGGCACGTGGATACTAGATGGGTCGATAAAAAAATAGATTTGGAACTCCACAAAAAAAAGAAGAAAAGTACACCAGTACTGAAACAACTGTTGCCATTGTCCCTTTCGGTCTTCTTCGTCTAAAAGGATTCAAAACACACCGAGATTGACGAATATGACCTGAGATAGGGTCAGTCCACATCCAATTGAACTTCTGACCGAAGTTCAACAAATTAGTATAACTACTATGCCACCGGTGTACGGTCCAACTAAATACAATCCTTATTTAGGTAAATCTGGAATTTCCAATCAAACAAAGTAAATGAGGTTATTCTAGACATCATAGGTCTAATATTCAAATCAAAACAGACCATCATTATATGATTAGTTATTCGGACGATAAATGTTCAAATCTGATCATTACCTGCTGACCTTCAACGTTCAATCCTTATACGAATTAATTCGCACATGCTACAATAAGTCAATAAGCATGGTCAATGCTTGATCAAGGTAAGCACTTGATCAAAGTAAGTTGAACTGACTTTTAATCCATGTTATTAATAGAATCAAGGCCACTGGATGAACTTTTTCAGTTTGGTTTTCCTTAAATAGATATTAAAAAAGACAGTAAATAGATTCGCCCTGATTTAACACGGCAAAAGCTACAACTGCATATTAGATGATGAAATCTTGAATTGAAACTCCAATTGCACTCACGCAGTGTATCTTAACAAAATAAATAATGCTGATAAAACACACTCAAGGAAAATTGGTAGATATTGAAATATATATATAAAACTGGAAAAGTAAGGCATAAGCAATACTAAAAACCTGATCCAGCGAGTTTTCCGATATCGCAAGGTCAATAGATGTGTCGATTCCGCTTTTAAAACTTACAAAAAAAAAAGTTAATCTTCATAAATACTTAAATGGACAGAACGGTTGACGGTTTCCCTCCAAAAAAAAAATCGCGAAGGTTCTAATTCAAATTGTTTTTTTTTTGTTTTGTTTTTTGTAAGCGGTCGTTTTCTTCCTTTAAGTAAATGCAGGAACTGTTTTAAGTTTTAATTGTTGATTGAGTTCACTTACACGTCAAGGTAAAGCAGTTGTTCTGGTGCCTTGTAAGTTGTAAGATCCTTTATTTTTTTTCTAAATAATGCAATTAGGGAATTTGTTCCGTGGTGAAAAAAATTGAAAGAAGATTTCATATTTAAAGCTTACGAAAATAATTGCTTCCACACACGGCAAAACTAATAAAATCACAATAATAATACAATAATAACAATAAAAAATAATAACACATGTGCAATTCTTATGGGCAAGCTGGCGGGGCAAATGGAGATTTCCTGCGCAAGCAACAATGTAGCAGCAATAAAATAAATTAAGAAGTTTTCATAAATATTATTTAATATATTTATATGCACCCGATTATACATAATGTTATGTATAATCGGGATTTTGTTTTTATTTTGCGAAGTCGCTCGTTGAAAATCATTAGTTTAGAATTCCCCAAAAATTTATTTTTCCACGGCAAAATGGTCAAATTTGAGCTCACAATCCGTGCATAAAAAATTATTTCCATGTACGAAAACATCAAAAGATGATGAAATAATCACGACAGGAAATTGCAGTGAAATCTGCCAGGCAAATTGGCAATATTTGAACCTCCAGAAATTTCTCGCACATCAGTATCAAGACAGCAAATTAAGATCATGTAATTTTGAAGGTTAAAAAAGTGTAATTTTTACCCGGGACAAAACACAAATTTGCACGCTCTAGCTACATATTTATACATATACATAATAATATAATCATGCTGTAATACTTGTTTGTTTGATTAAGATGCATTTTTTCCCCCATTTTTTTGTTCCGGTTTTTGGGAGGAAATGACCAAATTTTTGTTTGTTTCGTAATTGTGAGAATAAGACAAGGATACGCATATATGACGATGTAATTATGAAAGGAAATAAAAGGTGAAGGTTCATTTTTGAATGTTGTTGTCAAAATGGTGGAAAACACATTTGTATTAATTGTATTATGTATTATACATACATAGTATATACATACATTATAGAAACGTTTTAATAATGAGTTTTTGGCGGTTATTAAACGTGTTTATTCACATCCCGTGACGTCACAGATTTTTTGCTAATTTTTTGCTATTGCAAAAAAAAAAAAAAAAAAAAAATCCGACGAAAAATGTGTCTTTCCTCTCTTCTTTATTAATGCTGGCTTTGCCCTTCTTGCATTACAGCGCATACCAAAAATTCCAACAATTTTTTCCTCTCATAAACTCACAATGTGAATTGTAGCTATGTACAGGATGAGTATATCGTACATTACATAATATACATAAATCATAGCGTAGTTCATGTACATATATTTAATTTTTTTGACTAAACCCATGCAACCTCTTTTAATATTTCCCTTTTCTCTTGTGGGAAGGTAAATTTCCAAATGGAACTTTAATCCCATCCGAATCCCTTAATCTTACGGGTCAAAATTTGTCTTGTGACACTCGTGAGTCTTCATGTTGAGCAATCGCCAAAAAGTGTTGATAGATGTTATATGTGCACATTTATTGTATGCATTTTGCATTTTTGTGCAATCTGATGGAGAACGAACTTGTACGTTTGGTTGCATAATAATAATTAATTAATGAAACGCCTTATTACACGAAATTGTCCGGTTGGACACTCCCCACAAACCGGCTTTTAGATCATAACTTACTCGTGGGTTGACTCAGGCTTTTAGCCTAAGGCCTTCTATAATTTAAGGTAACAGAAAGGGAAGGGCTTGATGTCGAAATGATTATGTTCGGGAAGCACGGCGATTCATGGGTTTTTATGCTTAATTATAGCTAAACATATTTTATTCACATTTTACCTGATGTAACTGATTAAATTAAATCTGAAAGCACGGTTCAAAAAATTACGTGTGCAGAAAATTCACGGGGAAATTACGAGTTTGAACTATTCGGTTGACCTTGACCTTTTACCTGTGATTTCTGCATTTAATATATGGACAAGCAGAAATGCATCGTGTCAAGCTGGGCGCCATTTCATAATGGCGACATGAAAAATTTGCGAGGGTTCTTACCAATTAAATATATTTAGCTACCAATTATTTTTGCCAATAATATTTAGCTACAATTTTTTTTGCCAATCATTTTTGCCAATTTATGTACATACTGTTCGCGGCAATTGGGTTCCATTCGAGGAAATCAGGGAGGCTAAGCAACTACGCATGAACAACGGAAAAAAGCTGATATTTTAATTTTAATTAATCCCCGAGCGGGAAATTTTGAATTTTATATCGCGATCCGATAATAAAAAATAAAAATTGCGCAGCTTCCATGGTGAAATTACGATTTTTCTCACATTCAGTTTTGCTTTTTCTCTCTGATTCAAAGCGGTTTGAGTACGTAGAATGTGTTACAGCACTACGTTTATTAATCTGTTTACACCTTGATATGAAGTAATTAGTATACATATGCCAATGCTATCAGGCACTCGTCACTTCCTTTGTTTACTTTTCTGCACACACGGCACATACAAACAAAAAATTTGTACTCACTCAAAAGCACGCAATGAAACAGAAAACAACAGGGGGAAAACCAGTTTGGGAATTTTGATGCACCTTTTAAAACAGTACAAAAAGGATAGAAATTATAATGTACAAACAGGCAAAAATCCAAAGAGAAAAAAAACAGGTTGACCACATTTTGGGGAAGCCGCAGAAAAGGGAAAAAGAACATTGATGACGTATGTGGAAGCAAATGCCGAAGTGTCTTTTGGGCTTCTAGATTCTTTATCCCATACAAAAGTCGTTCAACTTCTTACGAAAAAATTAAATGGTACTGCATAATAGAACATAATAAAGGATGACTTATTTAAACATGCGGGTTTGCCAATGCATTGGCAATTATTATCAATGTAGTATTTTCCTGGCAGTTAAAGGGTTTCAGGAAGGAAAGGGGGGATTTCCTTTTTATCAATCCGACCACTTTGTGACTTGCCGATTACATACTTGCTGATTATTATAGGTATAGGTTCTATATGTATGTATATATCTATATAGATTTCATATATTATATAGATATAATTTAATATAAATTATACCTATACATCTACCTGTGTTCACATGTGTAGACACGTGGAGTGAGCACGCGATTCCAAGAATATCAGGAAGTCCTTGATGACGTCGAATAATTGAAAATACCAATACATACCTGTATAGCAATGCCACCAGACAAAAAAAACATGCATTGGGGCTTACACTATTTGGTCGGAAAGTGTGTATACATCTGAGAAAAGGTAAAACTAATTTTTTTTAATAGAAATCCAGTTTTTTTATTTCCATCTGTACACGTGTTCCAAGTGGAATCTCTTCTATCGGTTCACTATACACAAAGAGTTCTATTATTACAAAATGACCCACAAAATTTCCCTCCCTTTGACGTTATGCGCAACATTTGTTTTCAAAAAATACAAATTTGTCTCTTCCAAATTTGCAAATTTGTTTTCAAACTGTGTATACATGAAAGGAAAGCGTATATGATTTAATACCAAAATATTTTTTTACCACATTTCATTGCTGTACAAATATTTACAGGGTTCATGGACAATTCCAAAGAGGGAAGGACACTTATCGTGTGTCCTCATTTTTAACAGCAAAACTTCATCTGGCGCACCAGATGAAGTTTTTTTAAAGGAAGCATTTAAACTGCACAGCAGTTATGGGATTGTTTACAAGATGAATTAGTGTCATTGAAAACGCGGGGAAATTTGCGGGTTTCTCTCCCGGATTTCCCCTTTTTGCGGGATGACGAGCTTTACAAAGGTATAATATCGTTTGATTAAGGTAGACACATCATCTGGGTAATAATTTAAAGGGGGAAGATGTGAGCTGGGTGAGGCGGTGTGACACTAATAAATTTGTTGGGGGCGTTCTGGCTCATGTATTTTCCCACGTTATTGACGTTTCCACACCTTTTGGCTGTGAGAACAGCTGTTTTCCTTAAGCAACTGCACCACATGTCCAGGATCGGGGGATGAAAAAGTCCAGGATTGGATTCTATATAGATAAAGAAAGACATGTACCACGACATTCTTCCACATAAGAAACAACAATAGCAGCTCCTTTAGAAAAACAATCAAGGCAGGTGTGTATAAAGACAGAAAAACGCGCACATCATTAAAATTTTCTCAATTTAAATCCTCCCATATTTTAGTACACAATCAATGTTTCACATTTCCCCCCTGATAATATATAATTGAAAACGAATTTTTTTTCTCTCGAAAACTATAGTTTGTCAGTAATAATTTGCTCCGCTGGCGGATTTTAATTTGTATTTCTCTGAGAAATATTCTTCCTATGTAGACTAAACCCAATTTGTGGTCGTAGTTTTGTCATGCATAAACATGATTTTGTACTGGGAAGATTCAGGGCGGAATAAATTAAGTCATTAGAGCAGGAGGAAGATTCGGGGTGTTTGGGAAAAGGAGGAAAGAGGTCAGAGTAATTAATTAGGTCAATATGGAAATCCACAAGGGAGAACAAAGGAAAAATGGCTGAGCGCGGGTGATTCCAAAATATATGTCAATATTCCATATATAAATATGCATGGCCTTCACCGTACTTGAGCGGGCGGGCATCCATTGGAGCGGGCAAAATGTTCGAGCGTGTAGAAGGCATGGATGAGCCCATTGCCCGTAATTAAACTCCACCAAACAAACAAATTCCCCTTCTGCTGACTACTCCGATTCGGAATGAAGCTCAACAGCACTGTAATTGATAAAAACCACGGAAATCAATGCATTTTGTTACACACAAACATACATATTATATCCCCTATTGACGTCCTGACGTACAAGATATAATTAATAAAAAATATAATTGCCCAGTCAGCATCATGGAATACCTCCTCCCTGACAAAATTTGCTCCTACAGTTTAGTTTTTAATTTTTTAATATAGGTTCAGCCTCCAAAATTTTGGGGTATTCCCCAATTTTTTGAAAGCTTTCCTAACACATCTTCTACGAGGATTCCACCTCGCCCGGTGGCATCTGGCACCCTCCGAACGTTGCAAGACATGCAAATTTCCCCCGAGGATATAATTATCACTGCGGGTACAACGAAATCTACATCTTCCGTAAGTTTGCCCGGAATTCATTTTCGCATTACGTCCATTGGGGATTCACAACAATATGTAGATATATGCATAATGTCGTGTTCACTAAACGAATTTGTATATACAGTGGAGTCTCTCTACGTATAACAACTCTGACGGGAAGAGGAAAAAATATTGTTACTTGGAAATGTTGTTATATTGAACATAAAATATGTACTTTACATGTACGAAGGGCTGGAAAAATAATGTTGTTATAGAGAAATGTTGTTATAAAGAGACTTGTTATAGAGAGACTCCACCGTAGGCATTTCCATATTCAATTTCTCCATAAGTTCACAGGCGGTGCAGAGAGGATGCTTCTCTGGGCGGTGGGGAACGTATTGAATGGAAATAATATCTGGAGAAAACTGGAGAACTCACTGCCAAAGCCGCCAAAGAGAACAAGAAGGAGGGGATAGAAGACCTGGAGGACATACATGAGAACGTACTCATGGAAGAGGGACGAGATGATGAAGACCAGCACGGAGGGCAGGACCCGACTAATTCTGTCAAGCCGAGCTTCTTTGGCCTCCTGTTCAAAATATAAACAGAATATTATTATATGTACATACATACATATATCAGGTATTATTATTAGATGCTATAGATGTGAACATAATCAGCTATTATCAAGCATAACTGGAGAGAATCTCAATCCTTTAGCATGGCACGTGTCCGAGAGGATTTTGGGAAAGGAGATCGTACCAGAAGGGAAAAGTGTGAAAAAACAAACAAAAAAGAGAGGCAAAGGAAACAAACACAAATGGTGTGGAAAGATCTTGGCCAGGAGCAGAAGGTCAGAAGAAGGAGAGTGATAAACAATGGCTCAAGTTCAATGTACACAATCATGGGAATGGAAGAAGAGCGGTAGGCCCAGATTCGAGAAGAGAGAAGATATAGAGGGAAAACGGGGATAAGAAACAAAATAGGTATAGACAAATATTACCTCAGCTAATATCTATACAGTGGAGTCTCTCTATAACAGCGTCCAAGGGAACCCAAAATTTTGCTGTTATAAAAGGAATGATGTTATAGAGAACACAATTAA
>JAQGBT010004995.1:0-15260 GCA_034698585.1 Disparrhopalites patrizii
CTGTCTCTCTCTCTGTCTTTCTCTCTCTCTGTCTTTCTCTCTCTCTGTCTTTCTCTCTCTCTTTCTCTCCCTCCCTTGTATCTTCCCATATATTGGCAATGAAAGGGGTGGAGAGGAGTAATAGGAGTAGTAATATGTAGCAGCCTCACATCTCACCCTCATATATTTCTCTTCCTCTTCTTCTTTCCTCTTCCATGGTTTTTCTCCAAAGCCAAAGCAAAGTAGTGGAGCAGTGGAGGTTGAGATTAAAACATAAATAGAAAATAATCATTATTAACCACTCTTGCGACGACCAGAGTCGTCTTCCCTACTTTTGGCATACCACAC
Organism: Disparrhopalites patrizii; assembly: GCA_034698585.1. Taxonomy (NCBI): domain Eukaryota; kingdom Metazoa; phylum Arthropoda; class Collembola; order Symphypleona; family Sminthuridae; genus Disparrhopalites; species Disparrhopalites patrizii. The sequence goes on from JAQGBT010004995.1 coordinate 328, forward strand.
ACACACACAGGAGAGAACTTGTAGTAACCACTTTAGTTCAAACAAAGGATATTCTTGTTGAGCAAATAATTTTGGGACTCGTGGGGTCCCAAATGAGAATGACGTTGGGTCCATGTATAGTAAACCTCCTACTTTACTCCCATTTTCTTACTAACCTCGTCATTGAGGTGGTAGTGGTGGAGGTTCCGGAGAAATTATGTGCATATATAGTGGTATATATTATACATACATATACATGTATACGTATATATATAATTGTATTTAACTTCAAGCTTCAAGTAGTAGAGGCGCCATTCTTATAGTGAATTCCACCATGTTATTTACTTTTGTCTCATGAGCGTGGTATTTACCCCTTTGTGCCCAGGTCTCCTTCCCCAGCACCAGAAACCGCATAGGGTGAAATTACTACTATATTACTCTCCCTTACTGTGCCAACAGAAATTTGTCCCTTCCCGGGACGGAGAAAACACGGCACACCCCTTTGAACAGGAAATCCCCGAGAATTCCTACCACTGCTTGATTCCTCCCCTCCCCCACTCACATTTTTGCACAAGACGAGAAATTAAAGGATATAAGCATGAGGGGGGAAATTCCATTCACATGTACACGGGATTCCCTTGTCAAATCAATGGAAGTAAGCTACAATGCCTATATATATATATATATATATATGCAGATATAGATTTTACTTGGGAGATTTTGTTATTGTATTCTGTGAGAACATTAAGATGTGCCTAAATCACAGTGGAATTCCATACAAAAAATGTTTTCCAATCTCATTTGCCAACTCATAAGTATCTTCCCCGGGTTCCGTCCCTGCCAGGGACGTATTGTAAAGGGGGGAAAAATGGGATTCTATTCCGATAATTCGGGGAAGAATGAGGCCGATAAAAATTACTTTCTCAAATCAAAAACTTTAATAATTTCTCTCTCTCTCGCTCTCATTTCCCACCGACATTCCTTCAAGGGAAAGAATGCCTTTTTTTTTAATTTCATAACTCAACTATTTTTCCATAGATTTCCTATATTTCCCCTCCCTTTCTTCCACTTTCCCGCCTCTCATCACAACGGACTTGAGGGAAAGAAAGATAAATATTTTCACTTCTCCCCATTTTATATATTCCATTCGTAAAAGGCTTAATACGGTAGAATAATCATTCCAATTTGAGCCCATTGCCCATGGGTTAAGGATTGTGACCTTTTGGAAAAGGAACTACGGATTAGGGAGAAAAAAATGGGTACGTTTGAAATGAAAATAGAAAAAAGTGTGTAGGTATGAACAAACAGAAATATCAAAAAGAATTTACTGGGGAATATAGCAAGGTGCAATTATTCCTTCACTCACCCTCCCCTCTTTCTAGTCTGACCTAAATGATTGACTGATCTCAGCGCCTCAAAAAAAAAAGTTGGGGTGAAAGAATAACATAAAAAAAACAACTTTTGAGGTGAAGAGTCTTTCAAGTTGTCCGAGGGAAATGTAGTCATTACAATTATTACTATTTCTTTCTTTTCTCTCTCTCTCTCTCATCCTCACCCAACAATATCCACTATTTTTATGTCAAGCACCAACACTCACCCTCACCAACAAACTGTATACACAAAGTGAGAGATGAAGAGAAACATGTCTGTGAAGGAGATTTCGGCTCCATGGTGCCCATGGAATACATACGGTGTATTTTTTTGGGGGGAGTTAAAGAAGTAGACGGAGAAAGGGAAAAAAAAGACAGAGCCAAAGTCCTGAGGCCCTTGATGAGTGAGGAGGTTGAGCCATATGGACTCATATGAGAAGAAGAAATGTCAAAAAATCTCCCTTTTTTATGTATACATTATTATTATTACGTGATACTAGTACGAGAAAAATAAAGTCCGTGTCTGTGTGTGTGTGTGCTTACGGAAATGATATGTTGAAAACATGACCATTTTTGGATAATTTTCAAAACCTCCATAAATTTTGGGAGGAGGAGATGTAATGAAAAGGAGTCGGGAGGGTAAAAAGGGAATCTTCTTTTTTTCCCATTTTTTTTTTTTGGTGGTGGCAATTACTTCACACACGTGCATAACTACACATTTTCCCTTATGTGTATACTTATGTAGGTACAGTATTACCGGAAAACATTGTATACATATGACATAATTTACTTGGTCTTTTTTTTCACAAATCTTCTCTCTCCCCTCCTTTTCTCTCTTTCCATGTAAAAAAAAAAGGTCGAAGCCAAAAAGGATATTCCACTAAGGATTTCTTCCTTCTTGTTCAAAGACAGTGCCTTATGCGGTTCCGGGGCATAAGAAAATTTAACAAGAGAGGATCAGTGTGGGTAATGGGAGAAAAGGGAGAAGGAAAAAAAAACAATAAGATGAGCCATACCAAACATCACCGAAAGAGATGGAGAGAAAAGACTAATGTTTAAAGGTAATAAGGAAAAAAAATCGGGGGAAAAAAGGAGAGCATTCCAGCTACTTGTGGTAAAAATAAGGTATCTCCCAGGATACATGTGTATATATCCACCATACACTGTATAGATATGGATGTGTATATGTGTAGCGTATTTTGACGTATAATGCCAGGAAGAGTGGGAGCAGAGACGGGTGTGTAGTTAAAAAAGGACAAGTTAAAATATATCAAGAGTTAGGGAAAAAAATTGAGGTAGCCTAATAACATAATAGTACCGTGGCAAAGAATAAAAGCATTATAATTTAGTGTGTGCCACATCCATTGAGTGCACAATGAATCTCTTTCCCTCTTCTTCATCATCTTCTTCTTCTTCTCTTCACTTCAAACTCCCGAAAGGAAAAAAAAACATTCTGTCTTCTTCTCCGCGTCTTCTGTATGTTTAATTTTTACGAAGGAAATTACTTTTGAGAAAATCTAAAATTTGGATCTACACAAGGACGATTTTTCTTCTTGCCATCCAGCGACCTTTTATATACATTTTTTTTTGTGTATATAGAACTTCCTGAGAGAGAAAAAAATTTTGGCGGGAGTGGGGGGGGGGAGGGTTAAAAGAAGGAAAGGAAAAAGCCACATAACATTAACTTACACACATATTGCTAGGGCGGTTGCTACAAAAACTCTTGGTCTCTTTCCTTTTTTTTTACATCATAAGATTCATTCCATCTTCCAAGTTTTTTTTATACTTTCTCGTACATGTTCCCCTTTTCATAGGAGACAACTTGGAAATGGAGATTGTCCTACAACAAATGTGTAAGGTATTTTTATTCCCTTGGATCATATTAAAAGAGTCGGATAAGGGGAGGAGGGGGAAAATTGTAAGGGAGAATTTTTTCTTCCGAACACATTTATATTTTAGTTTCAAAGATCATGCAGCGAAAGAGAAATAATTTCTCTCCGTCTCTCTCTCTATCACATGTCCTGTCTCTCTCTCTCTTTCCCCCAGAAAAAAAACTCTCGTATGGAGCTTGAATCAAAAATGGAATGCAAAAACAATTTGGACCGTGTCAACCAAGAGAAAAGTTCATTTTTCATTCGCACAAGGAAATATGTGTGTATGTGTCGTGTGTATGTGTGGAAAGGGGGAGAGGAGAGGATAGGCGGAGGGAAAAGTGAGAAAATAGGAAAAGTTCAAAGCACTCCTCCTTCCATGTGCGTATACATCTCTGTCTACCTCCTCCATTTACTTGTGTACAGCATTTGTAATTTTGCACCCCCACACGTTCACACAGTCCAAGAGGGGGAGAGCGAGAGAGTGAGAGGGAGAGTGAGAGAGAGAGAGAGGCATGACCATTTGGCTAGTGACTCTGGAGTCAACAAGTGACCACTGGAAACTCCATTACCGCCGGACTGGATTCTCTCTCTCTCCCTCAATCTCTCTCACTCCCCCCTCTGTCTCTCACACTCCTTCAATCTCTCTCTTTCCCACTCTCTCTCATTTCTCTTTTACCTCCCTTCCTCTTTCATTCTCTCTTTCTCTCTTTCACCCTCTTTCTCCCTCTTTCTCACTTTCACCCCTCTCTCTTTCTTTACGTCTCTTGCGCTCTGTCTTTCTCGCTTTCTTTATCTCTCTCTCTTTCACCTTCTCTCTATCTTTATTTGTCTCTTTCACTCTCTTTCTTTATGTCTCATTCACTCTCTTTCTTTATATCTCATTCACTCTCTCTTTCTCTCTTTCTTCATGTCTCGTTCACCCTCTCTTTCTCGCTGTCTTTATGTCTCTTTCTCGCTGCCTTTATGTCTCTTTAACTCTCTCTTTCTCGCTGCCTTTATGTCTCTTTAACTCTCTCTTTCTCGCTTTCGTTCTCTCTCTTTCTCTCTGTCTCTTTCATTCAAGCTCCCTTTTCTGTCTCTCTCTCGCATACACGGTCTCTCTCTCTCTTTCTCTCTCCCACTCTCTCTCTCGTGCATTCTTTCTCATTTGATCTCTCTCACTCTCTCTCTCTCTCTCTTTAGTTCTCTCTCCGCTCTGGTCTCTGTTACTCTCTCGCTTTCCTCTCTCTCCTTGCTCTCTCTTTTCTGTCTCTCTTCTGGCTCGCTCTTTTATCTTTTTCTTGCTATCTGTTTGTCTCTCTCTCTCACGGTTCTCTGATCTCTCCCTCTCCTTGTCTCCCTCGCGTCGCTCTCGTTCTCCATAAAATGTCGGGGATTTACAAAATCGTGTCCATTTAATCCCCCTGTGAAAATCAACCTCTGAGGTTGACTGCCATTCCATTCTCATTCCCATTATTTTCATTCACCCCCGCTTTATATGTATACCGACGGCCTTTTCCTTTTCCCCCTTTCTGCATCTCTTTCTGGCTTTCATAATAGCCGACTTGTCTCCCGATAACTCTAAAGCGCCTTTTGCCATTTTCCGTTTCGGATTCTCTCTCTCTCTCTCTTAACGCACTGATTCTTGACTTTCTTCCTGTCTGCCTCCTTTTGTTGGAGATTTTTCACCCCTGTATCATCCTCTCTCATTCAAACTGACAATTCGTTTTCTCTTGGTATATCTCTTTGTATCGTCCGTCCACTACTGTATCTCTCCCTGTTTTTTGGTTTCAAAATCTATTTTCTTCGTCAACAGGAGTGATATGTGTGGGAGTTTTGTAGAAAAAAAAGCTATTAAATCCTCACAATGACTCCCATTTGGTGTGTACTTACATTTCGGGCAGTATTTGTTATTATTATCTCTGACAAATCAACCCTTTCTCCTCTTCAGGAGGAGTGGAACATGTATATTTGTATTGAGGTCTATTTCGAATGTGCCCCACGTATTCATTAAACCTCCGGGAGTGTGTCTGGATGTACTCTTTTAAGTTATCATGGGCTCCCTCAAATGTCGACCCGTACCCCCTTTCACATTTCCTGTGCGATGTTGATGACAAATGATGGGAAGGTACATGTACATAGGGACAAATGTGTATATTTTTTTTCTCTTTGATTCCCCGTTCCCTTCCTTGTCCCCCATTACAGTATACAAGGGGGGAAGGATGAAGCAATTAGTATGTGTCCGAAGCAATTAAGTGTTTTCTGTGGCTATTAAATTATTACGGGAGTTTGAGGGGAAAGGAAAAAAAAAGATTTTTTTTTCATTTAAAAGTAAATAATTTGTCTGCCTGTTTCCGGACACATTCATTTTCTTCACTTTGGTCCTTGTCATGAGTCGTGAGGGGGGTGAATACATAAAGGTGTAATGTTGATGATTTCATTTTTTCATGATTATGTGTGTGATCCCATTTATTTCAACTATGGCGAGCTCCCACGAACCGATGAAGGTGCAGAAATAGTGTACAAAAAAAGAGGGTGAGAAAAACTGTGAAAAAATTGGCAGTACAGTCTATAAAAAAGCTTATGACAGAAGCACAAGATTATGGTTAAATATGTACGTTAAGCATGGCGATATATGTATACGGATGTGTATGTTTCTTGTATAAAGGATCTATAGACATGAGAGCCATATGAAAACATGAATGCATAACATAAGCCTGGGGACTCTTTTCCATGGGGCAATATGTATAAGGCCATTGGACAGTGTGTAAAGAGTAAATAGAGGGAAAGAGGGAAAAAAGCAATATTTTTACGAACCCCCATATATAATATATGACTGGGAGCATAAGCAATATTTCAAGCGTATCCAATACAGGAATGAGATTTGATTGCCTAAAATAAAGTTATATAGTATAACGTATAAAAAAAAATTGTTGGCAATATGAATAAATAAAAGAGATTGTGCCTTGCCCTTCTACGTACATATGTACTGTGTCAGTCCATATGTATGTGTTAGCATGTTATACATAATGTTGATCCTACTGGAATATGTCCCAGAAAAAATGCTGTGGTTCGAAATGTTCCAGTAATATGTATTAATCAATAAATGCGGGACATCCTATGCATGTACAGGGTGGTTCATGCAAGTCATAACCCACGGATTTTTTTTCAGCAGATGCAAAAATGCCCTTTTGACGACCGTAGATGCCAACCAATGTTGAAAATCAGGACCATCCATGTTAAAAAAAAATATTTGGAAAATGCCGTAAACCCTAAAAAATCTCTACGTACTAAAAAACAGTTGTGGTTTGTATTGAAAATAAATTATTTAAAGGAATAGATAGTAGTAGCGGCTACTGTAATGTGGGAGAAGCAAAAAAAATGCTAGAGAGAGAGAGAGAGAAAAGAAGATGGATTGCCCCGAGTAAGCACTCTCTCTCTCTCTGTCTTGAATGACTGGCTCATTTGTGGAGTAAAAGTGTGCTCAAAATCAGTGACTGATAAGCTAATGTACAAGTAAATACTGTTAATAGAAGTGAGGTGAAAGATGGGAGACGAAATGGAAGATATATCACCCACCCGTAAAAAAAAAGGGTGATATGTTATGTATTGAAAAAAAAAATCTCATATCAAAACTGTTTGGTTGGTGGTGAAGACCATGGAGAGAGAGAGAAAAAAAATGTAGGAGGAAAAAAAATGAACAAAAATTTGTTCAATGCTCTTTTTTACTATAACTTGTACATGTTCAAAGGGGAAATGAAGGAAAGAAGAGGAAAAAAAGGGGGGAAACGTATACAAACATTTATCACTCCAAAAATGACATAATGCACCCCTCTGACAATGTGTGTGTATATGTGAATGTAGTAGCATGAGAGCTAATTATAAACTGCCAAACGAGAAGAAGAAGAAGAAAAAAAAAAGCCCTAGCACTTACTTATATATTACTCTGTACTGTAGTACTTACTTACAACTGGTTCTCTCAATTTAACTCTCTCCCTCTTTCTCCCTCTCCCTCTTTCTTTCATTTTTCTCACTCTCTCCCTCTCGCTTCCAATTACGAGGAAAAGTCAAATATGGTTGTACTTACTGGGAAGCTTCCCTGTAATAATAATAATACAAAAAATATATTTTTTTAAAAGTACTTTCCTTGACTTTTCTCCCTCTCCTTCTCCCCTTCTCTCTCTCGCCCTTTCAAAAAATAAATGTTCATAATAAACAAAAATGCGACCAAAAAACTCAATAAGTGAGTGAATAAGTGAGATGAAGAGGATTTTTTTTCTCTCCATGTGTGTGTGTGTGCCTGGACTCAATGATTTTTCATTACCTTCAAAAAAAAACAACAGTTTGAAAAATATGGGATGAAGAGGAAATGCTTCTTCTTCTTCTCCTCAAAAAAACTTTATGTTTGTGTATTTTTGCATATGTGGGAGTATTTCGGTATGCATATGTATACAGCACCTACATTTTTTTTCGACTGAATATAGAACGGTGTTCTATTTTTTTTTTTTACACTTGGGGGTTAAAGGAAATGTCAAAGTTTCCAATTCTCATCTCCACACATCATTTCGTAACTCATTACACTGCCTCTGTCTTTCCTTACTTCAAGTGTCATATATGTATATATGCAATCAATACAACAAGTAAATCTCCTCTTAAGAGACACCAACCACATTATTTGTATGGGATGGCAAATGCCGGTATTTTGTCAGGAAATATGCTCTACATACGCTTTTCTCTTCTTTCTACAACTACTTTTTCATCTCTTTCGCTCCCGACAAATTCTTCCTTTATTTTCGTGTACAGATTTTAAACGCTTTCTCTTCTTGCCCCAACATTTTCTCTCTACATTTTTTTCTTTCGCTTTTCCTCTCCGCCGGCGTCTCTTCATATTTCTTCCTCTAACTCTCTCGCCGGCCTTGTCTCAGTTTTTGTGTCTCTCTCTTCTGCATATTTTCCCTCTTTCTCTTCCTTTCTCTCTCTCTCTTTCTCCTTCTGTATTCTGCATCTTCTATGTCCCTTTGATAGCGTCTCTCCCTAACTTTTCTCGGTATTTTTCCCATTCATCCAGCATCCCTTGTTCTTCCCCTTCATTTTGCAGCCCTGGATGAAAAGTTCGTGATTTTTTCTCCGTGATTTTTTGGTCTTTCTCCCCTTTACTAGTACATACTAAACACACCGTTTTCCCCTAAAAAAGTGCCGGGCTGCCCCGACAATCTGTGTCCGATTTGACTTCCCACATGTAATTATCTCCTCTCTCTTTTTTCCCTCGCCCTCTCTGCCCATGACTTTCTCTTCTTCTGGCCTGCCGATCCTCTTTTTCATTAATCTCTAGCTTTAGTCCGACGTGTATTTTGGTAAAAAGTCATCTCCTAAACATAAGTGCCATTGTATTCCCTGCAACCATGTGTACTGTACCTACCATTTTTTTTTACTTTGTGTGCAAGTCTGCAAAGCGTTTCTAAAAAACCGTGTAAAATGGTTCATTGGAAATTCTCTGTCTCTCTCTCTCTTTCTCTTGGATTTTTTTTATTATTTTTCCAAAAAGGAAAATGCAAAGTCATTGAGAGAGTGTGGACGGCGTTCAGTGGGAGAGACATTGGGGGAAAGAGACTGCAAAGGGGGGAAAAGTAGAGGAAGAGAAAGGAAGCTTAACAGATCCGTACATTACTATATGTCCGTCTGCATTAAGAATAATTTTAACATCATCCATCATGTTGTGTAAACTTTTTCGACTCTTGCCAGCCAGTTTGTTTTTTTGTTATCCAAGTCAAACAGACATTTGATGTTCAACACACAACGTTTTTTTTTCTCCCTCTCTCTCTGTCTCTCTCTTCTTCCCAATACGCATTTACAGGGACTGAGTTGTAGTTGGTAGCAGGAGTCTGTACTTTGGGTCATTTTTTTAAGACTATTTCATACATACGAGAAAAAAATTGTATGAACGACAGAATAACATCCATCTTGCGAAAACTATTTTCATAAAATGTTAACCAGAACTGTTCAACTGTCGTTCCAATCCTCACGATTAGTTTCTTTCATTTCCTCATCATTTTTCTCTCTTTCAATCCACGCCACAACAGTCTCTCTTTTTCTCTCACTTTCTCGGTCTTTCCTCATTTTTCCCTCTCTCCTCCTCGTCCTTTGCTTTCCCAAAAAAAAAGAACGTCTATTTGAGCGTAATGTAATGAGAAATGTGGGGAACCTTAAGAGAATTACTGATCCAACATTTAGGCCTTAATATTCCACAAATAATTTATGGGACTTGAGTCTATGAAATAGGATGGGTGGTAAAGGAGAGGGAAAAAACCACACAGAATTTAATAATTCCACTTTACATTTTAGCAGGAAACAAATTAGGAAGGCTCATTTGCTCAAATAGAAAAAGTGAATATCAACCTGCCTCAGCCTTTCTCCCTCTTGCTGGTGAAAGAAGGGAGGAAATGAGAGAGAAGTGTGACAACATTAATACTTTTTAATGTACTCTACATGGGAATGAATAGGGAACAGGAAATTTAGATTTAAGAGTTGCGAGAAAGCGGCAGAGTGAGAGGATGCGGCAAAAGAGCGGAGAGACAGAGACAGAGAGCGAGAGAAAATAGAGGATAAAAGATGCATATACATATAATGATGGGGGAAATTCACCGCATTATTATTGCAGTATATTATTATGTGGAACAAGAATATGATTTCACAAAAAGGAAGAGAGGAAGAGCGAGAATCAACTCAAGAAAATTAACGTCAACCCCTCACCACCACCCCTTTATTTCCGACCTGCATATATCCGTCCTATATACAGTATAACCTATATAGGACCAGAGAAGACCATATTTGTTCCTAATACAACACTATACAGTCTCCCAAAAGCCGAAAAGGAGGGGGGACTGTGTGCAAATAATAAACAACCGACATAATGATACGGTTTGTTATGTGGGAAATTCTGGTTAACATTCATTGTTATTACATGTTTATGGGAGATGTATAATTCCATTTTACACACTCACACCATACTATTATCCCTTGTATTAACGCACAACCATTTAACAAGTGTGAGCTTTCCACTTATTTACTTACAACCTCTCCCTCCTTGTACTGGGGAACGGGAAGGAGATTGTCAAGAAATTCTCATAAGCTTGTCATAGAGCTCTTGTACGGAGGCATCCACCGCCGTATGTATATAGTGGCGAGGAGAGGGAGTTTTCAGCGTTATTTAGCATATGAATCCTTTAATTCCACTAATGGATTTTCAGGCAAAAGAGCGAGAGAGAAAGAGAGAGAAAGAGACAGAGAATGTGCCTTTCCTGGGCTAACCAAATATGAGAGAAAGAGGCTCTTCACATTTTATTTATTTCTGTCTCTCTCTCTCTCTGAAATTGCTGTTTTCTGAAACTCCCTTCTCTCCATTTCTCTTCAAATCTCTTTCTTCCTTTTTCTCCATGTCTCCTTCTTCTCTTAAGAAGCTCACATTTGAGAACAACTCTGTATTTATTTATTAAAATAGTAGTCAGATAATAGAAACAAGTAACCGAGACAAAGAGAGAGAGAGAGTGAGAGAGAGTGAGCCAATGCAAAGGAGTGGAGAATTTCCAACAGAAACATTTGCACCCGAGAATTAACGTATAAACGCATATACCCTCAAGTGTAATTTTCCCTAGGAAATACACACCCTTCATCATCAGATGGTCTTCGGGAGAGGAAAAAAAGAGCAGGAGGAAAAATGAAGGGATAGGAAGACGGAGGAAAAAAAATTCTGAAATCCACATACAAGAACAAAAAAATTTTTTACGCCTATTTTTGGTAGGGCATTTTTTTCCAGTGTGACTCTCAGCCCCTCTCCCTTTTCTCATTAGGAGATGAAGACAATTTCTTTGAAGGAAAAAAGAGCAAAAAAGTGTTAGCCATGAGAGTTGGAAAAAATCAATCTTATTTAATTAAATGTGGAAAGTAAACAAAGGGAAAAGTCGGGTAGGAAAGTCGGGGTTTATCTTCCAGGGAAAGGTTAAGAAAGGCTCTCCTTTTTTAAATTGGTCTCTTTTTTAGCGCTCCCTTTTTCCTCGTCCGAAGGTATTAAAATCCTTAATTTTACGCCGTTGTTTTTTTCTGTGTATTTAGAACCCTGAATTTGTTCTGTAATGTAAACACATGGATTCATATTGAAAATGTGACTTCCAGCCCGCGTTGGGATCTACACTGTCGCTTGTAAAGTGCCACTAGTAGATAAAAAACGATGAAAAAAGGCACCACAAGAGAGAAAGGAGGATAAATAAAAAATATCCCCAGTAAAAATCCCTCCCACCTTACAGATGTGCACTTGCTTTGATCCAGTTATTATTATTACCGGCGGTATTCCTCCCATTGTGGTCGTAGAACCATTCAATTGTCGGTCTTTTGATATTTTTACAGAAAGAATCAGTGAGGTAAAAAAAATGAGTAATACACACTTTTTTTTTGCGTCCATGATTTTTTAAAAAATATTAACCCTAAAAAGGACTTATGAGTATCTGTGAGCGGTATTGTCACATACACGTAATAGTGGGAAAGCCAGAGAGTGACAGAGCAACAGCAGTGAAGCACTAACCCTGCATGCTCATGCCCGAAAAAAAAGTATATACATATATACCTATATATATATATACATATGTAAATACGCGTATGTCCATATAACGGCAGCAAATATAAAGTTACTCCTTAGAAATGCATTGACAACTCGACCGTGAAATACGATCCTGGAGTTAATAAAGGAAGTTCCATTGTTTAGTTTTTAGTTGAAAACAAAGTGCCCTTTTTTTCTCTTCTCCTTCAACTCCCCCTTTTCAACAAAGGTGTCACGCAAACCGATCAGGAGCAAACTACAATAATGTAACTGTCTGGGAACCTTACCACTTCATATTTGGCTTCTACCGTTTATTCTGACTGTGCTTTACCCCGTATTTGTCTCTCCCTTTCAAAATCTTGTATATACCTTCACACATTTCCACCTTGTAATTGATAGAGCCAACACACATTCCGTCCGCGTCTCCGCATTAGACGTAATTGTATTACTTTGCTGTACAAATTATATGTATAGATTTTCTGGTCTCAAACTCTGTCCAATCATGCCTGTAGGGATTAGACTCAAAATGAGGGACTCATCTTCTCACCAAAAACAAAACGTCAATTCTCTTCCTCTTGCTCCACTTGACCCTTTTTTTCCTCTCAAATTCAACCTTCGCCTCATAGTTATCCTTTTTCTGCTGTATTCTCCCTTTTCCTCCTTCCCATTTCCTTCCTTCCAAACAATTTGCATCTCTCCCGTGTTTTTTTAGACTTGTAATCTATGCATCCTCTATCAGAATGGCCTCTCATGCTCTATTTACGAATAGTATAGCAAGTAACCTGAATATGCTCATCCCTTCATCCTCCTATCCGTCTTCCTAATCCATATAGTTTTAGGATTTTTTAGGAGCAAAACCTCTTTCACACAAGGGAAGACCTGATCCCAGCCCAGGTCTGTCCCTTGGTGATTATCACCACAAATTTGAGGTGAGGCTTCAAAATGGGTAATAATACACTGGATAATTTGGGACGGAAATAAAAGCCTGGATTCTGTGCATACATATATACATAAATGGTAATAGTGCCACCATTTTCTGAAGCTCCTCCCCCCCAGGACTAAGCACGTATGAAAGGGTTTTATTTTCTTAGACAGAAAGATTTTTTTTTGTATGTGTCAATTTTTAGCAGTTTCCTATTTCTATGACTTTTTTTCCGCCTTCCCATTACTACGATAGACTGCCTCCCACAAAAAAAAAACGTGTGGAAAAAGCAAAAAAAAAAAAGGAGAAATAGTATATTTAGAGGGCTGATTCAAAGAAAGCATTTGGTGTGCGTTTAGTCGGAGAGAGAGAAAAAAAACGTTGTCAGTTGACTCAAGCATGTCATCCTTTTAGGTGGCAATCCCTACCTACGCCTACATAATGGTATAAATTGTATGGTAAAGTTATACGTGGCGAGAGTCAACCCTTACTATTTACTTTGTTTCCTCATAATCACTCACGCGTTGACTTTTGAATTTTTTTTTCTCTTCCCCCCTTCGCCTCTCTTAATTCTAGTAAATGTGTGTATGTTATTTTTTTTTTTACCAAAAAGACCTTATCTGATGCCCCATGCTAAACATATCCAATTACAAGACAAATTCTCTCCGTTAATAATACACATAGTAGTGTGCATGCCGTCTGTTTACAATCTGTCCCCTCTTCTTCAAGATTGACAAATGAACAAAAAGGTAAGAATTTTCATACACATCACCTCCCCCCCCCCATTTTTTGGGGGGAGGTACTATATGTAACGGAGCTTAAACTGATATGACTAACGGCTTCAAAACTCAGTAGAGATAAGGGAAACGTTTTTCTTTCAAGAAATAAATACTTGGTAATGAAATTTGAATCCTTGAAGATAGGTACGGGAACCATTTTTTTTAAAAGAAGATACTCTCCTTTTCCCTCCACATTGTCGTCTCTCCCGATTTATTTCAAGCTCCCATTTCCATTGCCAGTGACGATGAAGTCGACTATAAAAAATTTTTTGTTTGGAGAGAAAAAAGAAACTGGGAAAAGATGATTTGGATGATGAGAGAGATTTCTTTTTATCTGTATTACAAGATGCAGGGCAAATAGTAAAATGTATCAACAATAAATAAATGACTAAATAGTCCCTTGTAACACCAGCTGGTTGCAAATGTTTTCTCTCTCTCTTTCTCTGTATCTCTTTCACACCCTCTTGCCTTTCTTTGGACGATTGTTTACTGAGAAATAAATCCCTTTTTATGGCTTCGGTTCATTTGATTGTGAGACAGAAGGTATTATTATCATTATTGACTCCCAAGGAAACTCCTCTCTCTCTCTCTCTTTCTCTTCTTCTCTCTTTCTCTCATGATCAATGGAGGAAATGAAAGAGGAGGAAATTGGAAGGGAAAAAGATTTTTGAATATCTTTTTTTTTTGACGTCCTTTGACGGGAAGAAGAGTGCCTATAACAATTAATAGCCTGGATGTTTTTCTTTTTCCCACTATTATGCACTGAGACTTATTAGGAACCACTCTAATGGGCTAAATGAAGGGGAGAGATGAAAACAAACGAAAGAGAGAGAGAGAGAGAGAGAGAGAGAGAGAAAGAAAGGGGAAAGTGACTCCGCGTGTATTGTACATGTCTTTTCTTTTACTGTCCTCCCACCAATCCCATACATACCACTTCCACCCCGACTCCTCACGGAGTTAATAATAAAGCTCACGAGTTTTAAAAACAGAGGAAAGACGGAGGAGGAGAGAGGAACTCATTTGCATACACCCCCTCCAATGCACCGCCGTTGGACCCATGCACAAATGCATACACACTCCTCTCTTCCTCCCCGGAGTCACAAGAGAGGAGATGGTGACGGGGAAATGCTACCAGCAGCACAAGTAGTAATAAAATCAGGGAAGGAAAAAAGAAGCAATCATCAGGAAAAGAGTGGATGTCGACAAGATGAGCAAGTGGGGATCAGGAAGAAGATGTTTTCGAAATATGCGGCGGTGAGGATGACAGCAAAGGAGACTCACTCAAATATGCGTACAACTGAGAGGGAGAAAATAGCGTGGGAGATAGAGCGAGAGCGAGACAAGAAGGAGCAGGGAGAATTAGTGAGAAGAGAATATAGTAACAAAAACGGAATCACATCTTTTCCATTTCCTCTCATTTCTCTTTCTCTCTCTCTTTCT
>JAQGBT010004996.1:0-15255 GCA_034698585.1 Disparrhopalites patrizii
ATTGAGAGAGAAAAAGAGAGAGAAAGAGAGCCAAGAGAAGATATTGAGAGAGAAAAAGAGAGAGAAAGAGAGCCAAGAGAAGATATTGAGAGAGAAAAAGAGAGAGAAAGAGAGCCAAGCGAAGATATTGATAGAGAAAAAGAGAGAGAAAGAGAGCCAAGAGAAGATATTGAGAGAGAGAAGGAGAGGCAAGAGAAGATATTGAGAGAGACAATTAGAGAGAGAAAGAGAAGAGAGACAAGAAACTATATTGAGAGAGAGAATAAGAGAGAGTAAGAGAAGAGAGACAAGAAACTATATTGAGAGAGAGACGGAGTCAGGGATAAAGACATGGATAGGCAAGAGAATATATTCAGAGAAAAAGACAGCGAAAATATTCATGGAAAGAACAGAAAATATGAATGAAGATCCGGGCAAGAGAGAATAACGTAGAATGTAAAAAAAAGGAGATGATTAAAAAATGTACAATTGAATAAAGAAAAAAAAAATCAATCACGAATAGTACGAATTAATAATCCCCCGTCCTTTGTATTACATCCCCAAAAGTTTGCCCTGCCCAGGACCAAACCAAGGAATTCCCCGCCCCTGGAAAAGGATCCCATGACAATGCACCGCCTCCCCCTCAACAATCTCTCTCCCAGCCCTCAAGCACGACTTGTAATTGCAGACAGATATTGTGAACAATGGTCAAAAGAACATAAATGGGCAATACCTCACTGGAAACTCCTGCTTTGTGTGAAAATATGTTATTGCCATTGAAAAGATTGATCATCATCTCATTACCATTAAGAGGGGTGTTATTTACCAGCAAAAATAAATGCAAAAATCCATACAATAAAAGTAACACCATCAATGGGTAAAAATTACAAATCACCTGTCCTTCGACCTCGAAATGGTTGTTTAAATAACGATATAAAATATGTATCCTTTAAAACATATAGAAGGGAAAAAAATTACAACAATACTGTTTCATTCTCCATTGCTCCTAATTTTTACGCACAAAAACAAACATTTGTATTGAAGGTCAAAAGAATAGTTTTTTTTTTCAATGCAATTATTATTATTATTAAAATTATTGCTATTATTTACTTGGATTGTGACAAATCATGCCTCCAAGTCAATAAAGCGAGACTTCCCCTTCTCATATTTTCTCATTTGGGATGAACAAGACCAAAAATAAAGGGATTTTTAGGGTGGAGTAGAGCAGATGTATTATGTATTATTATTGTCATAACTTTTTCCCCCCTACAGGTGATATTATTATTGATATTACACTTTAGACAGAAAGAGTCATTTCCGTCTGCGTTAATAATCAGGAATGAAATAACAATATAATAAAGCTTCCACTTGTATCTGTAATATATTATGTATACAATAATATAAAAATAGTGGTGGAAAGGCTGTTGTGTACGTGCTTTTTTCTTTGCCATGGTCTCCATTGTTATATGAGACTTGTCTTAATTATTTCCCATGTATTTGTATAGGAAATCGTGGTGGACACACGAGTCATAATTTATGCTGGGTTGAAGTGTATTGACACTTGTAATGGATTTTCAAAAAGCATTGATCTTGTCAGGGGCTCTGTCGTAAATGTGCCAAAAAAGGTAATAGATGTGTGCTTTTATCTTTCGAACTTCTCCTTCTTCTTCTTCTCGCTCTCTTTCTCTCTCTCTCTCTCTCTCTCTCTCTCTCTCTCTCTCTCTCAGTAATGCTCTACCCGTCTCTTTTTAGCTCTCTACATTTCTTGCTCTCTCGCATTCCCTTTACGTAACTCCTGCTTCTTCCCATTTATCTCGTTCTTTTTTATCTAATGTTTTTCTTTTATTGTCTCTCTCTCGTTGTCTCGTTTCACACTTGCTCTGTCGTTCTACTTGATATTCTTTGGGTATTTTTTCTGTCTTCTGCCTCTCCGGGTTTTTGAGTTTTGTCTCTCTGTCTTGTCTCTCCCTGTGTTCTTTTTTTCTCCTTTTTGTCTCCCGAATTTTCTGTCCTCGTTTTTCTCTCTCTCCCCTTCTTTTTTCTCTCTCGCTCCTTCGTTTTCTTTCTCTCTCCTTATTTTCTCTCTAATTCTTTCGTCGTTTCTCTTTCTGCCTCTTTTTTCTCTCCTTCTTTCCTCGTTTTCTCTCTCCTTATTTCTTCCTTTTCTTTATTTCCTACTTTTCCCATTTCTCTCTCTCTCTCTCTCTCTCTCTCTCTCTCTCTCCCTCTCTACGTTTACCTCCGTTTCCTTATATTGTCCAATCCATAAAGCTCCCCCTTGCCTTTTCCTTTTTTCATCTAACTATTTTTATCTCTTATCTCTTTATTGCTGATCTTCCTGGTAATATGTGCTGATGTAGTTTTTAGTTTAGCTTTGCTTTGAATTTATTTTATCTCCCTTTTCCTTTTGGAGTGTTCACTGCGTATTGTCTCTCTCTGCTTCTTTTCTTTTCGTTTTTCCTCCCTTGATTTGATCTTATGTCTCACATTATTTGACGTATCTTCGATTTTTCCTATTTGTTGTTTTTTGTCTATTTCTCTTTCTCTCTCTCTCTCTCGCTTAATTTTCTTCTCTTTCCCTTGTGTCTCCCTATTTTTCGGCATAATTTATTTTCCTTCTTATTTCCCGTTTTTCTCACCTAGTTCTTACCGCTTTTGCTGTCTAGCTTGCATTTCTCATTCATAGCATTTGATTATATACTGTCTCACACCCACCCGCTTTCCCTCTTTTCGCATTTCCCTTGTTCTCCCATTCCAGCGTTTTTCTATGTGTCCAAATCCTCTTGAATCACTTTGTATTTCTCCACACATGAGAGTTTCTCTCGCTCTGAGGCGGTCTCTCTCGCAGGATCCTTATGTATGTCATATTAGTTATATGGGAGAGCTTTATTTTTTTGTCAAGGTTATTATGTCGCTCGGTAATAATAATTAAAATGTATTAAAGAGTCAGAGGGGCCAAAAAAATATCATACTCATTAACCGCCTCTCTCACGGCTCATGTACACACGGGCCCATTCAGTGCCAAGGAAGGAATGGATTATCCTTTGGACATTTCAAATGAGGATTTCTGACTCTGATTCTGGGTAATTTATGAGCTTTTTCCCACAAATTAGTAGGGTGATGCTGGACTTGATTTTGTAAAGGGAATGTAGTATTTGAAGGGATTAGTAGCCAAACTGTTTATGTTGTTGGTGTTGTTCATATTTTTTTCTCTCTCTAACCTCTTTGTTCCTTGTGGTGTGTAGAAATTATGAGTATTAAGGGGTGTTATTAACTCTTTGGGGATGAAATTAAAATTTTTGATTGTAATTGAGCTTTGCTTTGATTGCGGGGTTGGATAATGAGGGAAAAAACTTTTATTCATTTCTTCTCATTTTTCTTTCCTTTCATTTGGTGCTGGAAATCCTTATTGTTTTGCCACATTTTTATAGTTCTACTTCGTTTTTGTATTTTATCTCTAGTGATATTTTGCCACTGGATTGTCTTTATCACTGCCTTCCTCCTTATCTCGTTGTGTCTCTTTCTTTTCTCACTTTCTTCCCCTTTCTTTTTCTGTCTATCCATCCCTTTCTCTCTCTCTCTCCACATTTAGGCCAGGCTTTCCTTGGTTTGGACAAATATGTTGTGATTTTAATTTGTAATTGTGTATTTCCTAATTTTACTGATTTAAATTTTACGTCTCACGTCAGAGATTCCTCCTTGAGATTTGAATGTCTACTTGTCCGTGTTGAGACGAACTTCTGTCCTAAGTTTGCTCATTAAAATGTTCAAAATATGTCAACTATATACCTAAGGAAGCAATGAATAATAAAACATCCACGTAATGCAATAAAAAATGTGTGCAGATATGTGTAGCCCATTCTTCCTTATAAACCTTTCTGTGAACAAGGAAGACTGACCACGAAGACCCAATAAATTTTCTGGAAAACATGGACAGCTAAGGAAAAAGGAACAATAGTCATTTTATGGATCAAGAGCACAAAAAAAAACCGGTGGTTCGCCTCCCAAAAGTATCGCCGTTGGATCTCCTTCTGAGACTCATTAAAATAATTTCTACACATTTTCAAGACAAAAAGACTCACGTGTGTATACTTTCATAGATGCCTGTATGGGATACAGGTAGGACAAAGGGGAATATGCTGATAACAGTATCTATCGTATTTTGCTCCATGTGTAATAGTCCTTGACCAACACTCCCCAACGCTTAATGATCTCTTTCTCTCTCTCTCTCTCTCTCTCTCAGGCCATTCTCCCATTACTCTCAGAAACTTGATCATGACTCATCGAGGAAAAAATCATAATAAATAAGAGTATACACACACCACTTGACATGCTCGCGAATTTTTACTAACGCTTTTGTCTACTCCGGTTTACATTTTTTTGATTCCTTCTTGCTCTGCCCGTGTCTGTGCATGTGGCCAAAAAAAGTTATTATTAACAGTGGGAAATGACATGGCTGGGGCAATGAAAATCTCATTTAGCCTCCAATCTATATGTTTTTGCTATTTTCAAAACCTTTGTCTCTCTTTATTTTCGTCTCTTCCATTTTCTCTTCACGCTGTTTGTCTCTCTGAGTCTCTCTCTTTCTCGCTCTCTCTCTCTGTTTTTCTCTCTGAGTCTCTCTCTTTCTCGCTCTCTCTCTGTTTTCCTCATCTCTCTCTCTCTTTCTTTTCCTTCTCTCACTCTCACTCTCTCTCTTTCTCACTCGCTCTTTCTTTTTCTTCGCTCTCTCTCTTTCTTTCTGTCTCTTTTCATTTTCCTTATCTCCTTCTCCCTTCCTCTGTTTCCTCTCTCTCTCTTTCTTTCTCACTCGCTCTTTCTTTTTCTTCCCTCTGTCTCTTTCTTTATATCTCTCTCTCTTTCTTTCACTTCTCTCCTTCTCTCTTTCTTTTCCTTATCTCCTTCTCCCTTCCTCGGTTTCTTTCTTTTGCTTCTCGCTTGATCTCTCTTTCTTTCACTTCTCTTCTTCTCTCTTTCTTTCTCTCTTTTTTTCCTCATCTTCTTCTCCCTTCCTCTGTTTCTTTCTTTTGCTTCTCGCTGTATTCCTTCTTTTTCTATTCCTGACACTTTCTCCCACTCTTTTCTATCTCTGTATCCTTTTCTATTAGCAATCCCTGATCAAATACCTTTTTGTCTCAATCTTGCGTTTATTTTTAAATTAGAATTTCTGTCTTCCTCTCTCTCTCTCTCTCTCTCCTATATCTGTATATTTGGACTTCTGTATTTTTTTCCTCTCTCTCTGTCTCGCCCTAATTTTTATATTTGGATGTCTGTCTCCCTCAACTCAAACCTCGTCCCCGCAAGGATATAGAAAAAGAATGAATCACAAGCTGTCCAAAAAATGTTAATGATACTTCTCCCAAGTTATTTTTACGAAAGCCAGCCCATAACCAAAATAAAAAAAAACAGGAACATTGTGTTTTTTATATAAATACACATATGCTGTCAAGAAAAGGTTCAGGTATGCATTTTCCTATTTCTCGCTCTCTCTCTCTCTCTCTCTCTCTCTCTCCCCCTGTCTACCCTTTGAAGGATATAGAAGTCACAGTTATTGTCATAATTCAAGTCCTTTCACTAGAATCTTCGTGCTCGCACACACTCTCGTTTCCTCACATTTTGTCGTAATTATTAGCCAGGCACCCTCCCCTTGTCTATATATGCCTTCATTTTTTTCCGCCGTAATGAGCACGGACATGGAGTGTATTAAAATGTATAACGTCCGTATAGCTACACACCAATACAACTGTATTCCCAAGCCGCCTCCAAGAGCTCTCTGTTAAAGCAATAATTCAGTGACGAGCGGCCAAGGTGACTGCACTCAATTGGAGGGGACGGAGCCGTGGCATTTGGAATGACTTGATCATATGTAATCATGGCCTCATGTAATGTGTGGAGGAAAAATATAATTAATGGAGAGAGAAATATGGAATAAAAATAAGAAACATTGATCAGAGGTGAGTTTCACCTTACAACCGTCTCATAATGATCCCACGAGGGGTCTGTAGACTTGTTTGTGTACACAGACGCAATTCCCAGCCACACGGCATGGAGCAGGAAGACTTTAGAAAATTAGGAGGATTAATAATGTTCCTTTCAGGTGCTATATATCTGCAATTTATAGGAGAAAATACAATGAGAGGGAGAGAGAGAAGGAGCGACTACAAAAAAAAAAGGAATTGGTCGTGAGTGCGAGATTAAAATCGCATCCTTTATTTATTATTTACTTATTGGGGTGGTTACTGTCATTAATTACAAGTGTACGAGACGTGCCAGGTCCATTTGAGCTTGTGGGAAGGAATTTACATACAAAACATTATTGTAGTTTGTATATGCACATATGTGTAAATGTAAATACAGATGTGTATGAAATAATGGGAAATAATCAGACCGAACACTGTTGTTGTTGACGGTGGTGAGTTGAAGAAGAAGAAAAAAAAATTAAAAATAGAGCTTCCAGCCACAATTTTGGTATCAGTGGAGGAATCATACGGTGTATTACATATGTACAGTATTATGTACGTAATTTGTATATGTGCATATATGGGAGAGGAAAAAGAAGCTATTCCCCCTGTTAAACATTGCGGAACATCATCCAGGTTTCACATGCCTCAGGGAGAATGCAAAGTGTATGGTCGTAAAAAATAATAGTAATTGTAAAGAGCCCAGCTGATAAGGACCAAAAACTGCATTCCTTTATTTATGACCGGTTTCTTCATCTCTTCCTCTTTCTGCCTTCTTTTCACTGTGAATAAAAGTCTCTCTTATACTCCAACCATATGTTTGAACGTGCCCTTTTTCTTCCCGCTTTTTTTCTCTCTCTTCGTACTTTACTAATTGCTCATCAGCTCTTCCTTGTTTGCTATATGGTTTGCCGTTTAGCACTGATTCTACAGGGTGCTCTCTGTTTTAGCTCTACATTTGTCTTCTCCCGTTTTTCCCTTTTCTTGCTGTTTCTTGCTCTGCTTCCCTTTTCTATCTCTCTTTCTCCATCTCTATTTTTCTCCTTTTCTGTCTTTATACATTTTCTCGCCAACCTGTCACTTTCAAAACTTAAAAATCTGTCTGTTCACTTGTTTTTTGTCTCGTTTTCTGTGTTCTTTTTCCCTTTTTTCTTTCCTTTTTCTCACTTGCTTTCCTCTTTCGCTATTTATTTTCTTTCTTTTTTCCCCACTTGCTTTTCTTTTTCTCTATTTATTTTCTTTCCTTTTTCTCTATTTATTTTCTTTCCTTTTTCTCTATTTATTTTCTTTCCTTTTTCTCTATTTGTTTTCTTTCTTTTTCTCTCTCTTGCTATCCTTTTTCTCTATTTATTTTCTTTCCTTTTTCTCTATTTGTTTTCTTTCTTTTTTTCTCTCTTGCTATCCTTTTTCTGTATTTATTTTCTTTCTTTTTTTCTCTCTTGCTATCCTTTTTCTCTAATTATTTTGTTTATATTTTCCCTCTTGCTTTCCTTTTTGTCTATTTCTTTTGTTTCTTTCATTTTTCTCATTAGTTTCTGCCCATTTTCTCTCATTTTCTCCGCTTTTCTTATTTTCCTTTCTGTTTTCTTATTTTTCTTTCTGTTTTCTTATTTTCCTTTCTGTTTTCTCTATTTTTCCCCTTGTTTCTTTCTTCTCTCTTTCTTGTCTTTCATGTATCTGTCGTCTTCGACTTGTACCTTCGTATCATTAGTATCCATTATGACTATCTCTCTCGGTCTCTCTGTCTCTCTTCCGAGAATCTAATCCCGAAACCTTAAATGCTTTCATCAAAAGCCACTCAAAATACCCTTACAAAATTCCAGGATCAGAATTTCCCTTGAGAACTCCGAATAATATGTATGTATGTATGTATATACGGCATGCACATAGTGAGTGATCATTAATAGCGGCAGCTTCCCCGTCTACTTCCAGGGTCACTCATTTCACAAATTGTCCCATAAAGACAATAATAACTGTTCAACTTTTTGGATGGGAATTCTTTAGTTTAATTAAATTGGCACCGGGAGAAATTTGTTTTTTTTTTGCCTCTTTTCCCTTGTGGAATGTTATGATCTCATCGCGGTTACATTTAGTAGACGTTGAAAGCATCGGAAGCGGAGGTGCTCAAGGAAGCTTTCTACATAGGAAATAATGGAAATGTGTAGAAAGTGCCATTTTGGAGAGGGAGAGTTTTGAGGAACCATAACGGGGAGAGTGTTAGGGCAGGTAATAGAATAATAAATAATAAGGGTTAAATAGGGAAAAATGAGGATCCAACTACCTACACACTAATTGTCTCTCTCTCTCTTTGTTTGCGGATTCACTCTCCAATTTGTTTTCTCCCCTTACATACAGGTGTATTTTTGGTCAAAGAAGGAATTACAAAGTATTTTCGAGGGTATAAAAAGTTTTGTAATGCTGAATTTGCACAAAAAAACGGCACATTTCCCTCCCGCTTATGGGTGATAAATTATTATGTAAAAACAAAATCACACGGGGAAAATGGGATCTTACGGAGGAATTTACATTTTCCTAGTTAAAATTTTCCCCATATTAAGTATATTTGTAACACAAAATGCGAGAATAATATCTCGTAGTCCTACATCCTGTAATTCCGCGGAAGCTTTTTCTCACAAATACAGAATGGAGGTTATTGAAAGTGCATTAGCACACCCTTACTATTCCTATTTTTTCTGTAGAAAAAAGGGGTAAAATAGAGAAAAAGAGAAGCAAAGAGAGGGAAGACAAAATTTGACCAGAGAGAACAAGGGAAAACGTGAGAGAAAAAAGAAAGGTAAAGAGAAGACTAGTGAAAGAAGATAAACGAAAGAAGATCCAGAGAGAGCTACGCGTAAATAAAAATAAAATGCAAAGCTCGACTCTCATTATTTATTCTGCGCACGTTCAACAAATACCAACAACGAAAGGGAATATTATAAGCAACTGAAAATTATCCCAACGTTGAAAAAAAGAATCAAAAAAAAAAATTAAAAAAAAAAAAGGAAAAGTGTATCTGGAGCAAGTCCCAGCCTTGAAGAAACTTTGTTTGCCCCTCACTCCATCCCAAACTATTTCTCCCTACTGAATATTATTATTTGTTTGTATGTTTACATTTATATTCTTCGAAAAAAAGAGTTAAGTCCTACTCAATATTCAATGTTTCCATCATGAACCGCTCATGAGTCAACGTTCTGTCTCTTTTCCGAACACTCATTTATTATTATTGGACTGTGATGCTCTATACCGTATCGTTCCCAAACCATACGCTGGGGAATTGAGATCCAACGCGTTTCGTAATACAACCTGTGTAACTGTCACGGGGAAGACAATCAGTTGGCGTCATACTTTCATTACATTTCAAAAATGCTTTCCAAAATACGGGAATCGACATGTTTTGGAATCCGCGTCATGTTTAAGTGTGTGCATGAGGTACATAATAAGTGCATACATATTTACCTATGTACATTTGCATGTATGTATATGCACAATAAAGATCCGGACGGTAAATTTTCTTTAAAGGTTGGAGCGTGCGAGCACTTTCCCTGAAGGAGATTGTTATTATTAGCAGGTAATGACCCTCTCATCAGCAAGGGAAAATCCATGCTTAAATAATAAAGGAAGCACTCACTGGGCTAGCTCAATACAATTTTGATTGGTACTTTTTTTTCTTGTTTTTCTCCGCGTAAATATCCCATTTTGCTGCCCAATTACGCGGTTTCATACTCAAATTTGGTCGAATATCTTGTTTGTCTCTCTGCTTCTTGTGATTTTCTCTCTTTTATTTTTGTTTCTCCCTCGTTATTTCTTTTAAGTCTCTTTTCCCCTTGTTTCACTCTCTTTATTTCTTATCTCTCTCTTTTCCTCTGATTTTTTCTATTTTTATGTCGTTTCTCTCTCTTTTCCTCTCGTTTCTCTCTCGTTTCCTCTTGTTTTTCTCTCTGTCTCCCATTTGTTTCTCTCTCTTGTTGTTCTCTCTCCCTCTGTTGTGCTTCAGTTTTTTTAGTTTGATGCTCACCTTTCTTCCCTTGCTTCTCATTCAGTCTCGGTTGAGCTTTTCTCTTAATTTGTACTTTTTTCTCACTTTCCCTTTCTCTTTCCATTTGATCTGTGTCTAACAATATTTCTCTCTCTCTCTCTCTCTCTCTTTCATTTCACTTCCATTTCCCATCGGAAAACACGAGTTCGAGGAATTCCTTTGTGGATGTAATTTTAGCCACATTGTCTGGACAACGGGGCTCCCTTGGTTTAGGCATTACATAGGTATACATATAGGATTTATAAATGCTTAAAGTAGGAATGAAAGCATTCCATTTACAAGCATAATTAAATCAAATGGAGTACATCTTCACGAGGCTGTCTGATGGTTTTCTCCTTTAGCGTCAACTTATACTGTGAATTCGTGGTCATATTTTCGCACATTATATATATAGGTATAGGTTCTCGTATGACATTCCTTGTACTATTTAATAGGTGAAAATGCACCGTGTAAGCATTTCCGTGTGGTTTTGTATGACTATAATTACTATGAACGTCACAGTTATTACAACTCCCGAGAGGTCAATATTCCCGTCCTTTAAAAAAGCTTCTATTCTACATATAGGCATATACATACATATAGAAAAAAAAATGACTTGACTCAATGCAGAGAAAAGCATCCTAACTCACTTTCTTTGTCGTTGACAGTGAAGATTACTACATGTTAGTTTTTTTATGCATGATGACACACACATTGTTGGAGAAAAAATATTTCACGTATTTATATGAAGCTCTCATTTATTTTCCTTCTTTGCCCAATGCTGCCATTCCGTAATAATTCCTTCCTTGTATGGAAATGATCTTCTCAAAAGTTTAATTCATACGGGGTTGTCAGTAATAAAGCATTTAATTTTTTTTTTGACAGCTTCTTTTTATACGCATAATCTCCTTCTTTTCCACAGTTCCATTGGCATTTCTGGGAAGACAGGCATTGGGAATCTTTTGCAAGGATCTCTGATCCTCGATGGACAGAATGGAGCACATGATATTTAATGGGGTAGAGTATTTAAAAAAAATCTCTACAATATCTTCTTTTGTGTGGAAATTCCCCTTTTTTCCCCTTGTAACTGGACCGCCATTGACTTTGAGGATAATGATTGTCAGCTCAAAAGTGCTGAGTGCGAGGGGGAAGAGAGAGATGACGGAAGAAGAATAACTGAGAGAGAGCGAGACATGGACTTAAAGGGAATTCAATGGGAGGATCGACAGCCACGAAAGACTCAAGTATGAACTTGAAACTGACCAAATAACGGCTTTTCTCTCCATTCTTTTTAACCTCTCCACTATAAAAAAACATTAACAGATCTTTTTTTTTACCCGGGATATTTAAATTATCAGAGGCTCAAAAAATGACGGATTAAGAAAGGGACAGTCATGAATCTGCTAAATGGAATTACAGCTCCCATTCAAATTCCTCTGAACTAAAAGCCATCGCTGGTTTGAAGAATGTACTGAATCTTAATACCATTTGTCAAAAAAAATATTCCCGGAAATTAAAAGGAGTTCAATCCTCTGGGAAAATCCCTGTCAATGAATCTACATTTTGAATTTACTAAAAAAAACAGACAAAACATATTAATTTTACTCAGAACATTTATAAATAAAGAATTATTGAATTTAATTAAAAAAATCTAGAGAAAATGTATTTACCAAGAATGCGAACAAATTACCTTTAAATTCCTGTAATATTCTATTTTTTTAAGGGAAAATGAAAGTACAGAAAAAAGCAGGAGGTAATTAATTAATTCCATTATAAATATTTTAAATATTTGCCTTGATTTCACGCTTGTCACAGTGCTTTCCCACACATTATTTTTCCATAAAAAAAAATGGCAAGAACCTTGTGGGAATATTTTGAGCAAGCATACATATGTATACATATATAAAAAATATTGAAAAAAATTGCTTCATTATTAATGGTATGGGAATGAGTTTACGATTTCCAGGGATTGCTCATCTACTATTGTTAGAGCCAGGCCAGGAGGAAAAAAAAAGAGAAATTAATAAATACTTCCAATGAAAAAGGCCAATGAGGATGGAGAAATTAGTAGTAATTCCTTTAAAATCATTATTTTATGCATTTTATAAGCCGGGGAAATAAAACTGTCTTTTTTCTCAGGTGACATCAGCCTCCACTTTTAATTCTGTGGAAATGGCTAATGGAAAAGGCTTGGTAATAATTACTCTAAAGCAATGTTTTGTACAGTAGCTACATGTCAACCTCCCCCGTAATTCCTCTTGCATCCCTTTTTTTCCCACGGAATAAATTATCGAGGATTGGATAATTTAATATTTTCCCTCCAACAGATAATAAAATTTTATGAAGAAAATCTTGTAATAATATGTCCCTATATCTATCAATCATATTGCACTTTTTTTTTTACTTTTTTACTCAGTGGATTCTCTCTCTTTTTTTAATTTTTATATTTTTCACATTGAGAATGTGTATTTACGTTTCCCCATTTAAATTTTATTTTACTAATTGTGTGCTATGAGCCTCCTCTCTTTCTCCGTCCTCCCTTGAAAAAATTATATGACAGCACCATTCGCTAATAGTCAAATAAAAAAAAATTTAGAAACTCAAACCCAAATATTTAAAAAGCTATTAAAAATGCCACAAGAATGCTAACACACATGCTCACACGATGAGAGTGGAGCAAAATTATTCACATACGTTTCAAGTGAGTCACAATCGGGCCGAGGACTTGCTTCCTTTCTCTCTGTCTCTCTCTCACTCTGTCTCCATTTCTGCCAGTGTCTCTCTGCTTCTCTCTCTCTCTCTGTCTCTCCATTGTCGACAAATGCTAAGCCGAGCATGGCACTGAACAAGCCTCTTAGTCATTGAATACAAAATTTTATTTTACGACCAACAATCCTACGACCATTATATGCATGTAATGTGCATTTCATGTACACACCACGGAGTGGGAAAGACGTCGATGATTGGAAAACAAAAATAAACAACAGAATTCCTTCCATATTTGTACTCATGACCCTGGCTTTACTAAGAACGTGGAGAGTGATTAGTAGAAAAAAAATTGTCACATTTATCCACAGATACATGTGGAACCCCATGGTGTTCTGTTTTTACAGACATTTCTTCCCAAAGACTGGAGACAGAGATAATCATCGGCGATTCCAATTAGCATTATAAAGAGTAGACGGAGAGAGAGAGAAATTATAGAAAAATACAGTGCTGAGTTATTTGCCAAGACAGGGAGAGACACAGAAAGGGGAAAGAGAGAAAGACAGTAAAAGAGAGTAAAAGAGAAAGAGACAGAGGAAAGAGCAAGCGTGAGATTGAGAAACGGAAAAGAGAAATAAGTAGAATAGAAGAGAGAAAATAACTTAAAAAAATAAGGCAAAATCTAAAAAAAAAAGGAAGCTAAAATTTTGCAAGAACTAACTAAAGGCAGAGGAAGGGTTAAAAATCCCTTAAAAACACATTGCACAAAAAAAAGGGGGTACTCAACCCTTAAAAAGGAATCTGAGCAACACAATGAACAAAGAAATAATTGCACCATATTTCTTCACTGTACAAATGCGAAGGGGAAGCTAATACCAGTAATTATTACGATTCTCCAATCTTAACGAATGCCCCACTGCCTGTCCTGTATTTGAAAGAGAAATAATGGGAAAAAAGGAAGAAACGCATATGTACGTGTATACACATGCATGTATAGCTACTAGCTAGCATAACAAATTTTTATTTTAAATAAATTCACAGAAGAGCAAATCCCCCGGTGTGGGTAGAATTTGTGGGGAACAGGTAGATAGTGTGTAAATGTGCTTGTGCACACAATGATAATGACAATACAAGAGTAAGAAAGATGTTTGGAGTACAATATGACCACAAATAGAATCGTGTACAGCCCTCAAAATAGGTCAAATACAATTAGTATCCAAACCCCACTCACCACAATTCACCTTGCGAATTAGGATTTTTTTTTTTGAACATTTATTTTTCAGTGAATATAATAGAATTCGCGAATAATGTCCCAACTACTGCTTGTTCACAGGCTATTTACAGAGAATAAAATCATTTAAATCAACGGATACATTGTATTTACGTGTTATCAATGATTTCCGGGAGAAAATGAGGGGTTCCTAGAAGTTTTTTGGTCTTTGGGTAAAATTCTTAATGTTATTGGATATGTATAGGTATTTCAATGTATTTTTAGAGTATGTAAATAAAAGGGAAACAATTTCCGTGCACAATTTTTGGTAGCCACAAATTTCGTTTAATGTAGGAGCTCATACTGGTAAAAAAAAAAGTAAATCACAGAGGATTTTTCCCATCTTAAATCCCTGATTTTACCCCCTAAAAATTTACATGCCGAGAGAATTGCCAGGAGCCAATTATAGAGAGAAGTTGTGGTGATGTTAATTCATGTTGTGGACAAAATTTTTTTTTTTACGCTTTCTTATTTTACTTCTTACATCACACTTTTCGCACATTTAAATTCTTGTCATAGTTTTACTTTATTTGGCTTCACACCAAATTAATTATTTTTGTGGGGGTACTCCTTTTGAACGTTTTCCCACAGCTATACAGGACTTCCTTTTCCCCAATATTATGCATACGAATATCTATAATCTATACATACACATGTATCTACATATAAAAGCAATCATTATTTCCGGGAAAATATTTCTTCTCAAAACATATTGAGCTCCTTTGAGCTTTACTAAAGGACCCGTTGAGCTCATTTGATGATTTAATACTGCCTCTGTTCATGCTTATTTCTTATTGTCAGTAATTAAATTATCTAATTCAATTTAAATTCCAGCATGAAGTATACCTAGGTATGTAATATTGGTTGTATCTACCCCAATAATTTAATTTGTAATTCTAATTTAATTTTAAAAATTCATAATTTGATCCCACACAATATCCACACCTTTCCCCGTCATCTCCTTTGTCCAGATAGAATTCCATTTAGTTCACACCTCCATAGGTTATGCATGATTCCATTTCTTTCCATCTCTGGCTTTGAAGAAGGTAAGGTAATTTTTTTCTCTATTTTTCTTATTTATAGCTATGCATTTCCACCATTGAATTTACTACAGCTTACGAGCTCGTAAAAGAGCAAGCCATGTAATAAAATCCTGACCAAAGGAAAATCAAATTATATTATTTGCCTTCTCCATTGCCAAGCAATATATTCACTGATTTTTTTCCAGGACATTTATGTATGCTCATGTTATTCAATAACAAAATCTATTTCATTTCATCCCTCTCTCTCTTTCTCTCTCTTTCTCTCTCTCGTTCCCTCTCTTC
>JAQGBT010004997.1:0-15254 GCA_034698585.1 Disparrhopalites patrizii
TAAAAGTCTCATCAATAATTAAACTTCTCTGCAATTAAAAGTCTCATCAATAATTAAACTTCTCTGCAATTAAAAGTTCCATTAATAATTAAAATTCTCTGCAATTAATAGTTCTATTAATAATTAAAATTATCTTCAATTAAAATTCTTTTGAATTAAAAGTCCAACAAATAATCGGGAGCCTTTAAAATTAAACGTTTGTTCCTTTTAAATTTCTTCGTAGTGCAAATTCGTTCATTTAAATCAGGTCTGGTCTCAATCAGATTTGAGTGTTTTGCCACACGAAACCCTTCAACATTTAGAAAGTCACTAGGTTCTTTTTCAGACTAAAGCGTACTGAGACGCCGTTGGCCAGAAAAGGAATTTGAAGGGTCAATACGGAACCAAATAACTAAGAACAATTAAATAACTAAAGACAAAGAATACATAAATAGCTAAATCTGAGCACGGAAAGTGATTTTTCAGTAATAACAACACGCGAGAAACGGACGAAACATCGAAAACACAGATTATTGATATTGTTCGTCTATTATGTTCTTTTTTTACATCTAAATTGATCTAATATTTGTCTCTTTTGCTTCTTTGGTTGTGTGTGTACACACATATAAATGGCTACGGAACAACTATAAACGTGTGAGATAATGTGGAGGAAAATTTTGTACGTTGTCCCTCATAAAAATCGGGGGAAAAGAAAATAATTCCAAAAAATTGATAATTACTAGTAAAATTAAAATATAATACATAAAAATTCAATTCATGAAACGGAGCTTTAAAAACACTGAAAATGGAACTAAAAATAGCCTTCATTATGTAATGTTAAATTGAAAAATAAAATTGTCGCCAAGACCAAATAGACAAAATAAAAAAAAGCTTCTTTTGTAATTTCAAATTATATTAAAAACACACAGATAATATCTAAATGTAGAACAAAAATGGGGAAATTTTTTGTAAAATGTACAAGTTTTTTAATTTAACTTACAAAACTTCGGGCCCGTACAAATTTACAATGAACCGTTCGTAATCGTACTCACTGTTCAAAAAGTTAGTTAAGCACAACCATCAATTATTTGGGTTAATTTTCATATCAATTACAAAATATAAAAATCAAATTACTATTTGCCACATTAATTATTTGGGTTAATTTTTATACCAATTAAAAAAATGAAATTACTTTTTCCCACATGAATTTTATATTGTCACTATTTTTTAGCCTTTTTTCCCTTCAAATAAATAAAAATATATACGCTTTATTAAAAACTGAGTAATTTTCAAAATAAGTAGAAATTATCCGGGGAATCCTTTTTTTTCCATAAAATCTCATCTCAGCACTAAATCGAACAACTTCCTTTACTATGCCGCCAATCAAGGACTATAAAAATACCGATTAATACACAATCTTACACGCCATTCGTAGGAGTTTTTGGAATCTTTTTATATCCACAATTCTACTGCCAGTTGCTTGGGAGCTCGTGGCTCCTTATTTTATTTCTAATTACCTAGAACTACATACACCTGTCTAGTATACAGGCTATTTTCTAAAATCTATACAGATAATTACATCACACGTTTGAATTATGAACCATATTTGTCATTTAAAAAACCGTTCTCTTTTATGGATCCATTGTATGAAATTATTTCCATTTACTTTCATTCCTCTCAAGCCCACATAAATGATTGAGCTACTTTTTTCCCCAAAATATATCTTTCTGGGATTTTTCTTTTGTAGTTTTATACCGTCATTACTAGAGCATTAGCGTTATTATTATTATTTTAAATGAAAAAAAAAACAGAAATCAAAAACTTGAAATTAAAAAAAAAAACTTACTTTTGCCGCTCTTCCGTCCGTGAGTTATGGTCTGGGAGGTAACACAAATTCAACAAGGTTAGTCGTACTGGATTCGTACACAACACACAAGACACACACAAACATACAGAAGGACAGAGTAGAGACATGAGACAAAAAGAAAACAAAACAAACAAAAAAAACTAAACTTAGCATCAAAGCTTTTCCAGCCAAAATCATTCTTTTTTTTTGAGGGTGCGTCCAAGAAGAAACTAAGTAAGGCATATTTTTTTTTAATTACACACATTTCTAGGCTGTGTGATAGAACATTCCAAGTGCCAATCGGGAGGGAAATTGGTTCCATTAACCCTTTTATGGAGATCTCGTCCAAGAACAAAATGGGAAACCGTAAAAAAAAGGTGACATCGGCAAAAATTGGAGCCAAGTTTTTTTTGGGGGACATAAATGAATGGGGCAAAGCCTCAGATTAATTTCTACAAGATCCTTTTTTTTTTTTTTAATTTTTTTAGGATCCTTTCCCAAAATGGGACACATGTGATTCTCCAGGAGGAATTATAGGGAATAAAAAAATAAATTACTTTCTCTCACCTCCAGCTCAACCTCTTCGGACTCAAGACATTTCATTATGGCTCCGATGTAATGAAAAAAATTTGGGGGGAAACTGCGTCATTTTTTATTGCCGAACGTACTCCAGATTTCCTCGTGGACACAAATTAAATTACCACAAAAAAAGCTCGTGTCCTTCTACTCTTGGAGAAAGGAATGTTGTCAAATGCAGAAGATAAAATTTTTTGGGGGGAAAAATGGGAGAAATCAATGATCTGGAAAAAAGACATTTTTCTTCCCTTCCGCTTCCGAAAATCTTCAATCATTTTCCTTGGATTTTTTTTATTGAAAAAATCCGATTCTCCCCACAAAATACCCGATATTGTTCGGGTAATTCAGGTATTTGTTTGAGAGTAGTGATATAAACCGGTTTTGATACAATCCAAAAAATCCCCATGCGATTTCCATGGGAGCAAATATTTTTTTTATCATTGAGATTTGGTTGTTCATATCCGGCTCGAAGGACCATTTTCGAAGGTCACGGCCGAGATAATAAAAGGGGGAAATTTTGGACCATGGAATGTTCCGTCACTTTTACACTGCCAAAGGCTATTAAATACACACATTACAAAACTACAAATTTGTACATAGGAAAGAGTGAATGAAATGAAATGGGAAAAAACATTTTCTTATCAAAAAATCTACACAAAATTTTAAACTAAAAAAATTTACACCACCACCATTGCTATGGATCCTTAACACATAGAATAACATGTAGGTATACGTTTGTCAAAATGAAATCAAACCCTCACATTTCTCATTCATCCGTTTCCGTCGGCACACCAGAATGATAATGATACAAGCGATGAGGAAGAGGACGATGGCGGCACCCACGATGGCAGCAATAAAAATTATTTTGTCGTCCGATAATTTGCGAATCCAACTTCCAGCTACAAACGAGAGAAGAACATTAATATAATTACTTTCATACTCAATCTCATCATTAACTATTCGTACACAAAAAGATGTATTAAAATGTGTTGCGGAAAAATCCAGAAATTTATGATAAAAATAGTCAGCCACAAAGGGAAATGGGCACACGCAAAATGTCATCGCTGATGCGTGTAAAGAAGCGTTTTAATTTGTATGTACCCCAAAGGCTGTAGTGACTAAAGGCTACCAAAGCTTTCCATTGACAGAGTACGCAAAAAATGAGCAGTTTTTCTACATGGTACAATGTGGAATTGTGGTGTTCCAGCACAAGCAAAGAGTTGTAGAGCACCAAATTTTAGAGTTAGAAACTTTTTCACAGTTATAGTAGTTTTTAAAAATTTCCGTTGAATCATTAGCGTTTCTACGCGCCCAAATGTTCCCTTCATTCCAGGGAAATTGGTGAACAATAACACACAAAGGGTCCCGCACTTTTCACCAATCTTCCAAGAAAAACCTAATTGCTTTCATTTCCAATGGTTACGAGACCGAAACTGTGTGGAGAGGGTCGGGAAACTGGACAATGAACAAGTGAGAGATGGAACAAGAAAAACAGGGCGGACAGGGAAAAATAAAAAGGAGGGATAGTGAGAGAGAATGAGAAAAGTGCAACAAAAGGAGGACGAGAGAGAGTGAAGGAAAGAGAAAGAGAAAGTTTAAGGAGAAAGTGAGGGAAGCAATTAGATAAATGAAGAAAGGTGAGAATGAATGAAGACAAGAAACGAAAACAAAAAAAGCAGAAACAAAGAGAAGCAATTCGAAATAACAAGCTTAATAAAATGCATCAATGAAATATTAAAATAGGGGGAAAGAGAGACAGAAAGCGAAAACGAGAGAAACAGAAAAAGAGAGAACGAGAGAGGAAAAGAGACATTAAAAGAGTGAGATAAGGGAGATAGAGAAAGAAGGAGAGAAAATGACTGAGGAAAACACACATTGAAAGAGAGATAAGGGAGAGAGATGAGAAAATGACATGAACAAAGGGAGAAGAAAAATGACATCAAAAACGAGGAAAAATGGCGTAAAAAATGGATAAAAAGAAACATAAAAAGAGAGAGAGAGGAAATGGGGGAAACAAAATAGCGGAAACAAAATCATCACATCGCAACAGAGATACAAAAGTAGCAAACAGAAAAGAAACGGAAGAATAAGGAGTAAGAACGAGAGAGAGAGGGAAAATAAGAGAGATGAAGATAAGAGAGAGAGAGAAGGAAAAAAGAGAGGCAAAGAGAAGAGAGAGAGATGGAAAATAAGAGAGGCGAAAAGAAGAGAGAGAGAGAAGGAAAATAAGAGAGATGAAGAGAAGAGAGAGTGAAAGAAAATAAGAGAGACGAGGAGAAGAGAGAGAGAAAGAAAATAAGAGAGGCAAAGAGAAGTGAGAGAAAGAGAGAGAAGTATAGTAAGAGAGAGAGAAAGAGAAATAAAATAAGAGAGGCAAAGAGAGAAGAGAGAGGAAAAATCAGAGGGATGAAGAGAAAGTAGATTGATGGGTAGAGAGAAAATGATGAAAAGAGGGGCAAAGAAAGACCTTTAAATACAGATGTAAAAGGGGAGAAAGAAAGTAGGTTGGAGGGCAAAAAAGGGACTCAATTAAATAAAATAATATGATTGAACAACTCCCAGGAAAAAAAAAGCCAGTTTCCTCCTTTCACTCTTTCCTCCCGTCTCACAATCATCCCAACTCCCTGGTCCAAACGGAGCTTCATGGTAACGACGAAGATGAGTTCGGGGAAGTGAAAGGGAAAGAAAACTTTGCTCCAAGGTGTACTAACAACAACTATCTCCCTAACCACCTTTCCCCGTACACCTTTCCCTCTTCCTTTCTCCCAACTTTTTTTCCCTCCACCAAAAAAAAAAAAGATTGCTTCCAAGGCAGAAAAAAATGATGAAGCCTTATGTAGTTATACTAAAAGTTTTTTTTTTTCAACTCTAAACTTTTTTTTCTGGGGTTCCTTTTTCTTTTTATTTTCCCTGCCACCACTTACATCACCCCTCATCATGTTTTCCTCCAAGTCAAAATGTTGTTGTTGAAGACCTGGAAATGCTATCATTCTCCAGGAATCGTACACTCAACACATTTTTTTTTTGCTGGGGAGGACAATTGCCATAATTTCATCTCTTTCTTTCCCCATTTTTATTACTTTTTTTTGCCTTAGAAGCCATATACAAGTGAACACAATAAAAGACTGGGCGAGAGGAAATAATGGGTATATCCGAAGAAAAAAGCCTTGGAAATACAAACACATGGAGCAAAAATATGCCTGGGAAAAAAAAGAAAAAACATCACAAAATACAGAAAAACCGAGGAAAATAAGAAATGAAAGGCCTGAAGGGTGAAAGTTGTAAACGGAGAAAGCAGAAATAGGAAATGGTGAAAAACAAATATGTACATGAACGGCAAAGAACAAATGGGAAAAATCAGACAACTCAAGGATGTTTAAATACAGCAAAAAGTGATGTAAAGAGGGATGAATGAGAGGAAAAAAGAAATCTGAAGCCAATTGGAGAAAGCAATTGGAAATGAAATGGCTTCGATGAAACCTCAGCAATTTATGATTACTCCAACACGCCCATCCGTCTTGTGGGGCGCAAAAAAAAACAGAGCTTTCCCAGAATCTGGAATAACCGGGAGAAAAATAGAGCGAGAAAAATGCCGAGAGTTTAAGTTCACGGATGAACTTTTAACCCGAGAGATAATCAATTTATGTGAGCGAGACGGAGATAGGAAAAGATAGAGATGGAAAAGTTGCTGATAAAACTTCATTTTCAAGTGGAGCATCAAGCCACAGCCAAACCACGGGTGCTCATTCAAACTGTGGTGAAGGCCCTTCCTTCTCGTTCATATTCAGTCTCTCCATTGTTTTTATTCAGAAAGAGGAAACAGAATGAGAGAGAGAATGGAGAGCAGAATGAGGTACAGAGAGAGAGAGAGAGAGAGAGAGAATCTCCAAGGTTTTTCCTGAGTTTGCACTTCGAGCCTCACCATCAACTTTTTTCTTGTAGGACAGGCAGGAGGTTATATTATTCTTTTTATAAAAATATAATAGGAGCATTAATGCATGAAATCTTTCTCCTTTCTTCCCCCAAAACTTGTTCAGAGTACTTAAGGAGTACAGCAAGTGACAAGATCACTTGAAGATCCACTAGAAGAGGAGGAACGGGGACGAGGAGCAGACCTAATGGAGAGTGGGCGAGAGATACCATAAGACAGTGGGGCCTTACGAAAATACGGAAAAGACAGAGAGATAGAGGCAACGAGAGAGAGAGAGAGAGCGAGACAGTAAGGACACGGAAAGGGCATAGTCATACCAGATTCAAAATTAGATATTGTGGGAGAAAGAGATTTTTTACGGAGAGAGCGCGACAAAAGAGAGGGCGGGAGACAGAGCCAAAGAGAAAAATAAAGAGAAGCAGGAACAGAGAGACAACGGAGAAAGAGGGACCCAGGATTAAACATGGAAAGAGAGAGATAGACGGAAATAGAGAAATACGTAGACAGAACAGATAAAGGGAGCTGGAAAATGAGAGGAAAATATAAAAAGACAGAAACCAAGGGAAGAGAGGGAGAGAGAGGGAGAGAAGAAAATTCAAAGAGAGAGAGAGACCAAGAGAAAGGGAAGGAGAGGAAAATTCAAAAAGAAAAACAGCAACAGAGCGGGAAAGATGAAAATAGAGGAAGAGATAGGCAAACGCAAAACGAGAGAGACACAGAGAACAATAGAAAAAGAGAAATCGGGAGATAAAAATAAAGGGACAAAGTCATAAATGAAGAGAGAAAAATAGAGGGAAAGAGAGATATCAAGAGAGAAAAGCATGTAGGTAAAGAGTGAAATTAACAAAGAAGTAGGAGACAGAAAGAGAGAAGAGAGCGAGAGAGAAAGAGAAGGAAAGAGAGAATAGAGCGAGAGAGAGAAAACAGAGAGAAGGTGAAGGAAAGAGAGAGAATAGAGCGAGAAAGAGAAAGCAGAGAGAGAGAGAAAGAAAGAAAGACAGAAAACACATAGAAAGAGAGGGAAAGAGAGGGAATAGATCAAGAGAGAGAAAACAGAGAGAAAAAAAGGAAAGAGAGAAAGCAGAAAGAGAAGAAAACAAAGAAAGCAGATAGAAGGAAAAATAAAGAGAGAGAAGAGAGCGAGAGAGAGAAAAAAGGAACGAGAGAAAGCAGAAAGAGAAGAAAACAAAGAACACAGATAGAAGGAAAAGGAAAGAGAGAGAAGAGAGCGAGAAAGAGAAAGCAGAGAGAGAGAGAGAAACAAAGAAAGTGTTTTCTATGTCTATGTGTTTTCTCTATATGAGAAAACACATAGAAAGAGAGGAAAAGAGAGGGAAGAGAGCGCGAGAGAGAGAAAGAGAAGAGAACGAG
The DNA here is from genome assembly GCA_034698585.1 of Disparrhopalites patrizii. Lineage (NCBI taxonomy): Eukaryota > Metazoa > Arthropoda > Collembola > Symphypleona > Sminthuridae > Disparrhopalites > Disparrhopalites patrizii. The sequence goes on from JAQGBT010004997.1 coordinate 7,704, forward strand.
AGAGAAGAGAGCGAGAGAGAGAAAACAGAAAGAAGAGAACGAGAGTGAGAAAACAGATGGATAGAAAAGGGAAAGGAGTGAGAGAAAACAGAGAGAAAGAGAAGGAAAGAGAGACGAGAGAGAGAGAAAACAGGGAGATAGTGAAGAAACAAATCAGATGTAGAGAAGCGAGAAATAAGATAAGAAAAGAACAGCGAGGGAGAAAAGAGAGACAGTTGGGGGTGAAAGGAGGACACAAAAGATGGGAAAATATTTGAAGGACACAAAAGTGCTGGGAGGAGGAGTACCTCAACGACGTGGGGCAAGACTAAACCACGGGATTTAAAGCCACGAGAGGATTTTCCTCCAAAATCCAGGGCAAAGAACGAAAGGAAGAAGAAGGAAAAAAAATGCGAGGTGATCCACACGAAGCACGAACTCTCCGAAAATGAAAGTAAAAGAGAGGAAAAGTAAAAAAAAAAGTTTGGGATTATAGAGAATCTTTGGGAAAAAGTAGAAAAATGGGAAAAACATGCCTTCAAATAACGCGGACATATACATATGTATGTATGTACATATGCCGTACCTCACATTATGCACTAATACTACAAGAGTAAAAATATCTAAAAATTAAAATGGACACAGTGTAGGAGTGAAATACATCACCAAAATTGGGGAACGCTGGTTTCAAATTTTTTAACAATTTAAATGCTGGCAGGAAAAAAAAATTATTTATGAAAAAAGTACCTATAGCTATCTACTTGAAATTTAGGATGTTTTTCAGCCACAAAAAAGCTAAATTCAGATGAACTAAGGTGAAAATAAGGATACAAGACAAAGGGACGGTGTAGATTGTAATCGCCCAAAAGAGAAAGTTGTGATAAAGGACAATGAAAAAAGACCAGGAAAAACCTTCACAAAAAAATAACAAAAAAGCATGAAAGAACAAAAAAAAAATCTCTCCCAACTCTGCGGCAGGTCTCGGAAGGTCCCTGAATAAACCCGTTGCTCTTATCATGACACGATTTCTTTTCACATGTGAGAAAGATTTTTTTTTCTTTATTTCCTATCTTATCCTCCTCATCCTCCCTTTTTTCCTAGTAGTGGTCCACCCCCATAAAAATCCTCTCTCTCTTCTTACTTAATACCTGCACGCCACGCACGTGTTTTGTGCTTTACTTAAAATGAAGGGGAAAAAATCCTTCCTCGACATTTCCTCACAAGGCGGGAAGGAATGCTTGTGGAGAAACCCCGGGAGAAAATATTATATTGAGCTTATAGGGATCTATACGTAGGAGGAAGGAGCGGCTGGGAGAGCCACTTTTACTCACCATAAATGATCTCTTGGTAATAGTAAAACAGTTTATAGTTAAGTTGATAAAATCCTCTCCACATCCTTATCCTCTCTCCCTTTCTCCATTTTTCTTTTTGTCTTTCTCTTTTAATCTGTTCCTGTCCTCTCTTTCTCTCTCTCGTCTCTTTCTCCGTATCCTTTATTTATCCCTGTAATTGTTTTTCTATAGTCTGCATCTCTCCACATCTTTTTATTCTATCACATGCATTACTTGTCAAATCTCTTCCCTTGTTTGTTCTTTCCCGTCAAGTCTGTTCTCGTCTCTAACTTTCTCCTCGATATTCGCTTTCTCCCTCCGTCTTTTACGTTAAAAGTCTCTCATTTCTCTCTCTTTTTAAGCTCTCTCATTTTATCTCTCCGCATTTTGTTCGTATCTCCTTCTCACGTCATCTCTTTCTGTTTTTTTTATTCGAATATTTTCCTTCGTCTTTTTGCCTTTAACTACAATAATATCTTATCTTCTTCTCTGTGATTCATTTTAAGCCTCTTTCGTTTTCGCGTATTTTCCTTGATGTCTCTGCATTTATCTCACTCGGTCTGTCTTTTTTGCTCAAGGATTTTCTCTGTTTTCGATCTCTTTTTTTTTGTTGTCTTTTCTTGATCTCTTTCTTTCGCTTGCTTTGAGTTTCTCCACACAATCGCTACATTTTAATCTGTATAAATTATGTCCTCCTTGAATTTGACTCCAAAATCTTTCACTTACTTTTTCTCTCGGCTTTTGCCTTCGACTTTCGCCTTAAATTTGTGCTGCTTCATTTCTTCATTTTTCTCTTTGAAATCTTTTTGTCACTACATTTCTTCATATTTCTCTTTGAAATCTCTCTGTCCCTTCATGTCTTCATATTTCTCTCTGAACTCTCTGCCGCTTCATTTCTTAATATTTTTCTTTGAAATCTCTCTGCCACTTTAGTTCTTCGTATTTCTCTTTGAAATCTCTTTGTCGTCTCATCTCTTAATATTTCTCTTTGAAATCTCTGTGTCGTCTCATCTCTTAATATTTCTCTTTGAAATCTCTGTGTCGTCTCATCTCTTAATATTTCTCTTTGTGATCTCTCTGTCGCCTCAGATCTTAATTTTTTTCTTTGGAATCCTTTTGTCGCCTCCTCTTCATATTTCTTCTTTATCTCTCTGCGTCTGAATCCTCATTTTGTCTGGCTTTATGCTTATTGCTTTCTCCTCATCTTTTCCGACTCTCTCTCCGTCTCCTTCGACTTTTTCTGCATTTATTTCTCCATTTATTATTTTATCTCTTTCTCCCCTTTGCTTTGTATGTATTCACATCATTCTTCATTTTTTGCCTTGTCTTGCACTTATGTATCTCTGATTTTCTCTTCACTTTTGTGTCTGTCTTTCTCTACTTTTGGCATATGCATCTCTCCCTTAATTTCTCGTCCCTTTGTGCCCTATCTTAATTTCACGTCATTCTTCTCTCTGTCTCGTCTTGTAATTCCATCATCTCTTTCTTTTTTGCGCCATATTCCTCTCATGTTCTCCCCGCTAGGTCTTTTTTTGGTCTGGTCCTGTCATTCTCCTCCATCTCATGGTGCTCTTCTTCCACCTACTCTTTTGTCGTAACTTTGCCCTTCCTCAGTTTTTTTACTGCCCAGGTTTTCACCTAATAAATACAGTGACATGCTCTTCCCTCCTCCTTCCCACACATTCCCCTTGTCTTCACCATCTTTAGTGATGCCAAGCAAAAAGGAGGGTAAGACCAAGGACAGAAGAAACTGTGCCCGTCGTTATTTTCCGGCATCAGTTAAGACTTTTGGGGGATAAAAACCCACCGAAAATTTTCATATGATACTCTATAAACAGGAGCCTGCAGTTTAAATTGAGAGTACATTCTACCAAAATGTCGTTACGGATGTTTTACACATATAAAAATGTCATATTGCTATATAGGAATATATGCACCGTGGAAGGGCCTTGGAAGCTATCAAATCTGCAGTAAGGTCTCTGGAATTGAAAAATAGAAATAAAGTATGTGCAAATAAAGAATTGAAATGGATGAAATCTTTTAATGGGAAATCCGCCGTAATTTAGCCAAAAAAAATCTGTGTGCATCCACCAAAGCTGTATGAAAGCAATTTCCAGGGATTCCAGAAATCCTCAACCACAAGAATGTTTTTTCTTCTCTTCTGGGTGGGAGACAGAGAAGCAATTTAGTTGGGGAAAGTTTATAACCCCACAAAATACTAAACTAATATTGACATGCTACACAGAACCTTTCATATCTACCCAGTTACTTTTATACCTTAAGCTCTGGACTAGACTATCAAGTCACGCCTGGTTCCCCTCTATTTTTATCTTTTCCCTCTTTTCTTCCCCGCGGATTAATAATACAGGATAAAAAATATTGTAGGAGGGAAGTGCAACGGAGGAAGAAAAAATCAAAGATGACTTGCATCTACTACACTTTCTCCCATGTTGCGCTAGAATTCTGCTTTCACTTGCTCCTCTCCGGTTGAAGAAAGAAAGACAGACAAGAATGAAGTATGGAAGACATCAAGAGAGAAAGCTGGGCCGAAAAGAAGTGCATCACAAAAAGAGAAAGTGAGACAAGAAGAACGAAGACAACACCAGAAGGGAAAGTCAGACCACAAGAAAAGAAAACCAAGGAATTTGGCCACAAGAGAACACAGAAGTTTTAAGCCAGATGTAACAAGAAAAGGGGGAAACATTCAAAAGAGAGAGTAAGACAAGAAGAAAGCAAGGAAAACCAAGATAGAAAGTCTGATAGAAAAAAAGAGAGGAAATTAAACGGTCAGACAAGACGAAAAAATGAGAAAATGAAGAGAGAAAGTCAGACAGGAATAAAAAATGAGAAAGCAAAGAGAGAAAGTCAGACCAGAATAAAAGATGAGAAAGCAAATTGAGAAATTCGGGCTCGAAGAAAAAAAGAAAAAACGAAGAGAGAAAGTTAGACAAGAAGAAAAAAAGAGAAAACCAAGCGAGAAAATCAGACAAGGAGAAAAAATAGAAAACCAAGGAAGAAAGTCATATAAGAAGAAAAATTAGAAAAGAGAAAGTCAGACAAGAAAAAAACAAACAACCAAAAGAAAAATTCTGACAAGAAGAAAAAATGATAAAACCATGAGTGAAAGTAAGAAAACATAATCATAATAAAAGACCTTGAAGATACACACAAGATAAATGTTGAGGTGAAAGGAAAAAAAATAGGAAGATGGGATACGTGATCCCGCCCAGCAACAGATGGATCAATCACTGGGCATTACCCTTATTATGTATTTTTGTTTACCTCTGTAGGGTAAAAAAAAAAGCCCGCTAAAATGTAGAAAAAATGGATTTTTCTGTTTCCACTTTTCCCATACATATTGCTACATAGTTGCTAACAGTTGCTTCCCGCATTTCTCACAATTCGAAATGCTAATCGATGTATTTTAGTAGCGCAGTGAAAAGGAAATGAATGTCTGAAATTTGTTCCTACTGTGTTTAAATTCGCACAGCTAACGCAAATTTTGGAATACAAAATAAGGATCGTTGTCAATATGTAAAGTCTGAAATCCTGGCACTTTAAATTTCTACACTGCTCATTTGTTTATAAACCATCGTTAAGCTAAAAGCACACGGATATTGCTTAATCACTCACTTGTATGCCTACGATCAGTGCCCAAAAATATTCTATAAATCTACATACACTATAAACGGACCAAAGGTGCAACACATGAGAAATTACCACTAAAACTACAATTAAAAAAACTAACCTATAGAAGATAATGAAAGATTAATAATTATAATATTAAAAAATACCTTGCATTCTACTAGTTTTCTCCTTTGAAGCTTCATATAATTAAAGAAAACCCAAGAAACCAATAAGGGCAAAGATTAGAGAATTGTGTGTTAATCCAAAGAACCAAATGTTGGGAACATAATTATTATTATTTTTAAACATATTTTCAAATACATCAAAATCACCACCACCACCACAAAGACCAGAAATGAATGAAAGTGAATCATTTACACACATTAACATACACAAAAAAAGTAATCACAATGTCAAGGATCAAAAGTAATTTGTTCGTGTTCATACAATGAATGTCTATAACCCTTTCATCCCCAAATCCTTTCCCTCACCCTTTTGTCTTCCTGTGGACAACCAAAATGGTAGGTGTCTCCACCCAAAAATTTGCAAATGTATGTGTATGCAGAGAGGGAGAAGACAAAAGATTGTGGGAGGGAGAAAGTGCTTGACACCAACAGTTTTTTTGTCCCCAAAACCAATGTAGCCAAAAAGGAATGTGTGAATGAATGGCTTTGGTGTGGAAGCCCTTTGAAAAACACAGGTTTCCCCCCTTATAAGATACGCCTCGTGTTTGTGTTGTTGTTCTCTTAATGTGAAAGGCATGTATAGATTACGGTGGAATGTATCATGGCCGTAATGGGAGAAAGGGAAAGGATGGAATTGACGGGAGGAGAAAGGATTAATGTCCCTTGTAATGAGGTGCTGATGAGACTCATCCAAACTCATGTCTCGCTCTCTCTCTCTCTCTCTCACCGGCTCCCTGTATTGATTGTGTATCTATTATGGGAAAATTAACGACACGTGAAATGACTGTGAGAGAAAAGGAATAATAAATGTGGGCAATTTACGGCGAAAAATTATTCTTGAAAAGAGACGGAGAAATCTGAGAGAGTGCAAGCCAAAGTTGGAGGAGGGCAGAGGGAGAGAGGCTCAAAGGAGAAAGGCAGAGAGAGAAAGGGAAGACTGGAAAGAAAAAGGGAAAAGGGAGAAAGTGAGAGGGAAACAAAGAAGATATTGAAGATGAAGAGAGAGAGAGAGGGGGAAACGGAAATTGAAGACAAAAAATACAGAGACAGTTGCAGCTAGAGACAGGCAGAGACGAAAAATGTCGGAGACGAAAAAAGAGAGAATGCAAGTAAAAGAGGAAGTTTGAGAGAAAGAAAACAAGAAGTATGTCGACATTTCTTTTTGGCGCAAATTCAACGCCGCTTGCTTCTTTTTTCTGACTTTATTAGTTTACATATTACGTACAACAGTTGGATAATTGTAATGACAGCCTGTTAAACCAAGTTTACGTCCTACATTTCGTGGGCATTCGTGCTCATTTCCATGGAAGATTTTGTTATTTTGATGGACATTATTTTCAAGATTTTTCTCTTTTTTAAGCGCTATTTGTCCCCCCATTCTCCAAGTTTTGCCCATTGCATTCTCATTTTGTGGAAATATGTTGCGCTCTCAATTTTTGGCATTTATTTATTTATTACCTACTATTTATAAGAGCGGACAGACGGATGTGCCAGAGTGAGGAAAAAACTGGGCGAGAGAAAGTCTGAACAGAAAAACGAGATAGGGAAGAGAGATATGTAGGTATTGATACGAGATAAAAAACGAGAAAAGGACGATACAATGCGGCGAGATACAGGCACGCAAAATAAGGAGAAATAGAAAGGAGGGAGATGGACGGAAGAGACAAATCCTACCCAAATGATTCTCAGAGGTACAAAAAACCCGGGGAGAAACAGTGATGAATGCAATGAAAGGAAAGAGAAGAATCACGAGAGAAGGGAGAGATTGGGGGAAGACAGAGTGTGTGAAAATCCGTGTGTCAATTGAGAGCTTTCTAACGTGTTTCCGTGAGAAAGAGAGAGAAAGCAAGAGTGGAAGCTCTTTGTCGAGTGAATCAATACGCACGGAAGACAATTTGTAATGAGAATCGAAATGTACTTTCGTAATTCCTCTCGCTCTTTCCGTCTCGCTCCCTCTCTCTCTTGTTCCCTCTTTCATACGTACAATCTTTTTCTCTTGCTCTGAGACTTTTTCTATCGCCATCTACCTTTCTCTTTTCCTCGCCCTTTCTCTCCTTCTCTCTCTCTCTCTCTCTCTCTCTCTCTCTCTGGCCCTCATTCTTCTTTCCTCGCTCTGCCTCTATGCCTTTATGTCTATCATTTTTCCTCTCTAACCTTATCTTTATCACTCTCATTCTCTCTGTGTTATTCTTTCTCTTTCCACTCGCTTCTACAGTGTATTTGTCTCCCTCTCTGACCTCTTTCTCTCTTGTCCATTTTGTTTACCGTACCTTTATCTGTCTCATTCACTCTTTGTTCCATCTTCTCTTTCTTTTTATCTCTGTCTTCCACTTTCTCTCTTTTTTCTCTCGCTCTCTGTCTTCCACTTTCTCTCTTTTTTCTCTCGCTCTCTGTCTTCCACTTTCTCTCTTTTTTCTCTCGCTCTCTGT
>JAQGBT010004998.1:0-15253 GCA_034698585.1 Disparrhopalites patrizii
AGTATTTCAGTCGGAATTATATTAATATTTTTCAGTATTTCAGTCGGAATTATATTCATATTTTTTAGTATTTCAGTATTTCAGTCGGAATTATATTCATATTTTTTAGTATTTCAGTATTTCAGTCGGAATTATATTCATATTTTTTAGTATTTTAATCGGAATTAGTATCCATATTTGTGTCAGAAAAATGTTTTAATTGGAATTTATAATTACAGATACATTCGAAATTCACATTCGTATTCAAAAGTTGACGTTGGATTTCGATACTTTATTGCTATTCTAAAATTCCATCGCTATGTTGCTAATTCCCGCCTTCGGGCAAGTTTTTTTTGTTGCAAATTTAAGGTATATTGTAACGACGATTTTTTAAACTGGCAGTAAAAGAACTATTTCATCCGTAAAAGCATCCATTTTTGCAAAATCAGAGTCGGAAAATCAAAATCGGAGTCAATTTATAATTCTGTGTAGTGATTTTGTGTTTATTTTTAGCTAAAAGTTTTGACAGATTGCATTACACATAAATTTTTAAAAGTATTCGAAAAGTATTTGAATACTTCATATGTCTGAGTATTTGAATAAAATTGTATTTGAATTAGAATTTATATTTTAGATATCCGAAATTTAAAGTATTCATAATTAGGAAAAACGCGTATTTTAATTCCAATTTTGATTCATATTTTTTCGGATGTCATTCCTTGAATAAAATGCATTACTGATGATCGCAGGCGAAAGTGCATGAAGAGCTTGACAGCATCTTCGGAGATGACCGAACCCGCGCGGTCACCACGAAAGATCTAGCGGCCATGAAATATTTGGAATTGTGCATCAAAGAAGCTCTCAGGCTTTACCCTAGCGTGCCCTTCCTTTCTCGGCTCATCCAGAAGGATTTGGTTCTTGGTAAATTGGCCTAATTCCATGATTTTTTTTTAGTAAATAAATCCCACCCGACACATCATTTTAAAAAGAAATTACATATCAAGCATGTTCGGAAATGAGATTTGAATTTTTGAGAATACATTTTGAATGAGAATAAATTTTTCGGATTTGGAATCAGATGAAAAAACGACGATTCCAGCCGGGGTCAATGTGTTCCTACTAACGCTAGTAATTCACCGGAACGAACGGATCTACCCGAACCCGGAAGCCTTCATCCCGGACAGATTCCTCCCGAAAAACACCGTCAACCGCCATCCCTTCTCATACATTCCCTTCTCTGCGGGTCCCAGAAATTGTATAGGTATAGACATTTTTTTGTATGTGGAATTAATAGTCTTTTTAGTAATGTCTTAAATCTTGAATAATTCCATAATTCCCTTGGGTTTCACAGGACAAAAATTCGCCATGATGGAAGAGAAGGTGGTTCTGGCCAATCTTTTTCGGAACTTCCGGCTGGAGGCGGCTGAGCGACGGGAGGACGTCGTGGTCATGATGGAAGTTGTCACGCGACCTCGAGATGGACTCAAAGTCTTTTTAATTCCAAGGGAACGCCATACTGCTCTTGGAGCTTAAAAACATTCCATTTTTTTTTATTTGTATCTCTGTATAAAGGACAGTTATATTTCGGCTCCCTTTATGAACACTCCCATTTGAAATGCATTTTAATACCGTGTACGTCCAGATTCCTATTAAATGTATACGAATGTACCTATACGGAAACCCCCAAAAGCCAACGGTTTACCATTAGTCATTTCTCCAAAACGATTCCCCCATTTTATACCCAGTGTATTTCTGCATAGTTAGGTACTAGAATTTTTTTAAATATAAAAGATTACCTTCCTTTTTTTGTACTAATGTAAGAGATTGAGTTTATATGTATTACTATATACACTGTATACTACCATATTGTGTAAACATATTTAAAACAAAAAAAAAGAACAACTTTTCTCTTCATTGGGGTAGGATGAGAGCGAGTGCTTTTTTTATTTGTCTCGAGCGGGAACACAATGCTTATTCCACATTTACACTTTACCAATAAGTACAATAATAAAAACTAGTAGTTTGTTATTTATAAGAACAAATGTGCATAAATCCTCCTTTCTCATGCACATTCAAGAGCAGAACTGGCTTCTGTGGGTGCATAATTACAATGTAGAAAAAATACACAGCATTCAAATGAGAGGAAAACATTGAGTTAAATGCCAAGCATGAGACAGCCTTTTGGTCACGGGAAGGTCAATGGAAAGCCCAACGCTTGGTTTAAGTTAAGACAAGGCCGATATTACGTACATAATGGACGTAATACAGATAATGATCCGTATATACCATTAGCATTTGTTTAAGGTCTGATAGAAGGCATGCCAGAACCAGGAGGAAAAAAGGGCATGGATGTTCCCCATAAAACTGGTACATAGTAAACGCATCCAAATGTACTTCCAGTATACCTAAAATTCCAGGTAATATTACTGGAAGAAAACCCTCTAGCTAATTCTGAACTGATGAACATAATTAGTAATTAGCATTGGGAAGGATTGGGAAAGAAACAAATCCACAGGAGGCGGGCTTTGGTACTTTCCCAATGCTTCCCTTTTTGTTCTTTCTAGATGTTATTGGAACGAGGAAATCCTGGAAATTCCCTCAGTCGACAGCATATCATCAATCTAATTAAGGTTAAAAAAAAGCTCATACGGAGTGCGGTGTCATTTTTTTGAATCATAAAAACTAATATTATTGTGTGTAAATCTTTGTCAAAAGTGTGTTAAATAAGAAAATAATTTTAGCAACAATTCAGCGCCTTCCTGCCTCGCTGGTCCAGGCATGAGAAACTCCAGCAGGTACTTGTGATTAAGTATTAAAATATACATAGTTTTAGTGATTTCGTGAGCATTGATATATTTTATATATAAACATTTGATATATTTGGTTATTTTAACTAACATTCGTGGTCTTGAAATGTCGGGAATGTTCAGGAATTTTATCTTTAAAACAATTCCAGATCCTCCAGCAGCAGAAGCATCAGCCAGCCCTCGTCCCATAAGTCTAAAATGGAGGTCACTGAGCCCATGGACACGAGCTTGGACAAAGGAAAACATAAGTATGCTCCAGTTTTTGACCGAAAATATTTGCTCTGAATCGTTCTAGTTTTCCTTTACAACTACAACTAATTATATTATTCTTTGCTGGAGAAAGATGTGCATACATTACATGTGTTGAACTGAAATCTGAACTTTGATTTCTCTTCCAGAAACATCCGACTGGGACAAGATGAGTACGTTTTTTTTAGTTCAATCCCATAAATTGTTATTTTGTACAGTTGATCAATTTGTGAGTCCAACAACTCTGTATAGATTTGTGTTATTGTCATTGGAATCGGTTTACAGGTCACTGAAGGAAAGGTCCGCGTCACCCGTCATCAGTGAGCAGCTCCCAGATGATGGCAAAGATGGGTAAGTTCTACATAAAAACAAACACATATTTTTATAACATAAATACGATTACATTTGTACAGTCATCATTTATTTGCCATTGCTTTTTCCACAGCGATTTAGCTCCGTACATGATGTGGAAATTGGATGCGATGGCAAAACGGCATTTAAGGTGAGTTATTTATCAGCACAACAATTAAAAAAATTCCCCCGTGAAACTCCCTGTTGTACATGATTTCTCTGTAGGTTTTTCGCAATAAGTATTGGTAACTCTAAATTAAATTGAAATTGTTTAGCCTGAGGAAACCCCCGAACCACGTGGTTCTTCTCCCCATGAATCCCCCGCCGGAGCCATACGAAAATGTCATCTTACCGTCGGAAGTGCAACCATTTATGGAGAATCCAGCCAAGTAAATTCATTTCAGTCCTTTTAAATATGCTCCACTATGGACTAAAATAATTACATATGAATTATGGTTTTGCTACTAACTTGGATTCACTTGGACGGCTATTTCCGTTTGAACAGGCGACATGAATCCTGCGATCTTCTCTTGGTCGCCGGGAGCAAAAAAATCCCCTGTCACATGTCCCTTCTATCCGCCTACTCGAATCTGTTCAAGCAGCAACTGGCTGGGAAGCAAAGCAAGAAGTCCACGGAACTTCACCGGCAATTGGTGGACATTCCAGATCCTGGCGTCCTATCCCAAGTCGTGGAGTACGTTTCATGAATATGCAAATCATTTTTTAACCCTGGTTAGTGTCAATTAAAAAACAGTTTGTTTTGTTTTTTTTTCTTTCAGCTTATTGTACGCAGGCTGTGAAAGCCTAACTTTAGCTTTGGCCGTCCAATGCCTGCCCGCTGCGACGCTCATGCAATTGGACTTTCTTTGCAGTCAGTGCGTCAGTTTGATGAGGGAAACTCTGCATGTGGACACGTGTCTGGATTTGAAATTTTTGGCTGTCAACGCGGCGAACAAGCCCTTGAGTCAGCTCGTGGATTATGAGCTGTACAAGAATTTTGAGGTCATTCTCAAGTCGGATGAATTTGTCGAACTTCCCATTGACAAGGTCTGCTGATTTTGTCTAGAATTTAATTTACCATTTCCTAATTCCAGGCTTCATGCATTTTTTATTGTTTCTGATCTTTTATTGTTATAATTTTTTATTGTTTCTGATCTTTTATTGTTATAATTTTTTATTGTTTCTGATCTTTTATTGTTATAATTTTTAATTGTTTCTGATCTTTTATTGTTATAATTTTTAATTGTTTCTGATCTTTTATTGTTATCATTTTTTATTGTTTCTGTTTTTTTATTATCATTTTTTATTGTTTCTAATTTTTTATTGTTCTGATTTTTTATTGTTTCTGATTTTTTATTGTTCTAATTTTTTTTGGTTTCTAATTTTTTTTGGTTTCTAATTTTTTGTTGTTTCTACTTTTAATTGTTTTCTTTAATTGCGCAGGTGGTCCAATTAACAGAGAAGGACAACTTGACCTTGCCAGCCCCGAACGTGGAGTACCTCATCGACTCCTGGCTGTCCCACAAAGGCCGACGCTACAACGCGTCCATCTTCATCCAACTGGAGACGGTCAAGTGCTTCCGGGATGCGCTCAAGAACGAGCATTCGATTTTCGATGGGAAGCCCCTGGACACCAGACTGGAGACATCCGAGACGGACACCCCCGGCTGGGTCTTCCTCTCATCCCTCATCACCCCCAAGAATGCCTCCCATTCCACCACCGCTCTCAATAAGAAGGGCGAACCCATCAAGGTCAAGCTTCTGGACGACGGCATGGACATCACGGCCGGATCCAAGCGGAAGCGCGAGCAGGATGAGCATGAGTCCAAAGTTCTGGGCAAGCGCAAGGCATCCATTGACTCGCAGGACAACTCCCCGGCACAAATCAAAATCCCGAAGAGGGACATCACCTGCGCCACCGTGGAGACCCAAACAGATTTCGAACCCTCACCCTTGGCCGCCCCTCCACCGCCCAATCCCACCCCGCCACGAAGGGACAACAATAATTTCAATCGATATAATAACGGCGGTGGGGGTGGTCCCCGGCAATTCAACAATAACAACAACAACAATAGATATGGCGGGGGATGCACCTCCTTTTTCACTCCGCCCCCAGCCGCAGCCGCTACAGAAGAGGATTGGGATGATCCATCTGGAAACAGTGTCCCTGCAATTCCACCGGCTTCTAATTCCGGGGGTGCCTCCACCCCATTCTATGGCGAGAGCCGGAACAATGACAGCTTCGGCAGGAATTCCTTCCGCGGGGACCGCGGAGGATTCCGAAACAATGACCGCGATGGCGATGACCGAGGTTGGGGCGGCTTCGGCCGCGGCGGTGGTCGTGGACGCGGAGGTTTTGGAGGTGGCCGGTTTGGAGATAATGCTGGGGACGATAATGACAGCGGCGGTGGCGGATTTGGAGTGGGAAATAACCGATTCGGAGGAGGGGGTGGTCGTGGTGGATTTGGAGGAGATCGATTCGGAGGAGGTGGCGGCGGAGATCGTTTTGGCGGAGGAGGTGGCGATCGCTTTGGTGGAGGAGGAGGCGGTGGCGACCGATTTCGAGGTAACAGAGGAGGAGGAGATCGATTCGGCGGCGGCGGTGGAGGAGGCCGAGGAGGTAGAGGTGGAGGTAGAGGCGGCTTCAACAATACCCCGGAACCTCCCGCTACTATTGCTGCTGACGAAGATTGGGATGATCCCACCTCAAGCTCTACGCCCGCCCCGGTCACCGCCCTGGTCACTGCCACGAAGCCCGCAGACAATTTTGGCGGCGGCTCTGGCTTCAGCGACTCTGGAAGAGGAGGAGGCCGCGGTGGTTTTGGCGGCGGTGACGGAGGTTCCGCGAACAACTCCGGATGGGAAGATGGGGACAGCAGCTCTACTGATACAGGATTTGGAGGTAGCGGTGGAGGTGACGGAGGAGGATTCGGAGGAGGCGGCGGAGGAGGATTCGGGAGAGGAGGAGGTCGAGGGGGCTTCCGAGGTGGTCGCGGAGGATACGGAAATAGCGGCGACGGGGATGGTGATCAGGAGGGCGGCGGCGGGGGACGCTTTGGAGGAGGTGGCCGAGCAGGATTCGGCGGCGGTCGGGGCGGTGGCTTCGGGAATCGGAGCTTCGGAGAAGACGGAAACGACCAGGATGGAGGCGGAGGTGGACGCTTTGGGGGAGGAGACAGATTCGGTGGGGGACGTGGAGGGGGCAGAGGTGGCTTTGGGGGAGGAGATCGAGGAGGGGACAGAGGAGGATTTGGAGGAGATCAAAGAGGATTTGGAGGAGGGGACAGAGGCGGCCGAGGAGGAGGTCGTGGAGGAGGTGGCGGCCGAGGAGGAGGTGCAGATCTTTGCTCTAACGTTGCCGCAGATGAAGATTGGGGCTAAATGCTATTTATCCCGAACAAATGTTTCAATGGCTGCCTTCCCTGGTATATCTTGTAAATATTCATAATCCCCCAAAAAAGGTCCAGTTTCATTTCTAAACAAATTCGTTTTTGAAAAACAATTCTCCTAAAACGTCCTTGCCCTTGATAAAAGTGGTCCTAAAAATGTCCGCACTTCCGTTCAAAGCATTTGCCCTTTTAAAACCTCGGACATTATTGTATGAAGTGTTTTTTTATACATTATTTTAAAGGCATTGCTGCTAGCTGTTTTATTACCCACAATTTTTAGGATTAGTTCAAAAATGATTTTATTTTTAATGTCAATGATTATTTGATGTTTCGATGTATGCATAATTATGATTTACTCCTTCATGTAATTGGAAATCCTACAAAATTATAGAACTCAACGATCGGGAATTGCTTAATTTTATTTGTTTACTGTACATATTAATGAAAGTCTTGAATCGGGAATTTTTTAATTTTAATCTTTTTTTTCGCCAAAAAAAATTCGTATCGCAACGTTTAATGATTGAAAATAAAATGAAAATGTTTTACTCAAATGATAATGTAAGGGGGTTAAATTGTATTTCTAATCACTACATGTGATTAGCTTTAATTCCCCATAACTTATTTGGGTTTGGAAACGCACTTTCCTCGCTGGCACCACTACAAAAGGGAATTACAATATCATGAATTAATGTCGGAAGTGTATTCTGTACATATTGTATTACATAGAAACATGTGTGAACAAATGCAAAAGTAATACCTTTTTCTTGCCACAGGCAGTTCCCTCCAAGGCGGGATGAATCTTCTTGTAGTCCTTCCCATTGCCACATTTGAGATTGTAACAAATCGTCTGCATAAATTCATGCCCAAGCAACTCATTATAGTACCTATAAAACTTGACCTAAATTCAAATGTCTTTCTTCATGTACTTATGAAGCCAACAGACGACGCCATCGTCACTGCATATAAACAGATGGAATGAGTTTTTATATTTATTTAGTTTTTATTTATTTTTTATTATTTTTACGACCTCAAAGAACGTTTCCGAGAGTTTGGGTGTGCTCATATTCTTCCCCAAAGCCATGGCGCACTGCTCGGCGGCACTGAAAAGCTCGCCGGGTAACTTGTTCTTCTTGTATTTAATCGGCCGCCGATTCTCCCCCCGTCGCCTGAAGGACGTTTTGAGACAGGCGGGATTGGTGGCGTAGGGAATGTCGGATTTCCCGGAGAGGAAATCCCTTAGATTCTTCTTGGAACAGGTGGACCAAAGGACTTGGCCCGCACCCTCGATGGGAGCCATGATGTACTTGATGGAATTGCAAAAGACATTCGTCTCCTCCCCATCATGATTCATCCCCAGACTGTGACCCAGCTCATGAGTCATCGTGTAGGACCCCGCAAAGTCCGCCCCTTCGATCAGGGAGCAACTATCCCGCTTGTCACACATGGCAGCCGTCCATGCCAGGCCTTTTGAGAAACGGGATTTAATCCGCCATTAAATTAAGAAATTAATTTTGAAAATATTTGTAAAAATTCCTGCGCTTTTTATTGAGTATTATAATCCAGGAGATGATCCCGCACCAATAATATTGTAATCCCCGCCATTCCTCAAGTTTTGCCCGGTCAACATCATCGCATGATCCCAACTCCCGGTCTTGGTATTTTTGTCGGCGGCAAACTTGCAGAATGCCTCCAAATACGGCTCCGCTTGCCCCTTGCTACTTTTCAACTTGGGCGGGTTCTTCGTGAGGATTTCCAGATGGTTCAGTCGAATGGCCAGCTTGTTCTCCTGACCCAAGGAGGGTTCATTGTACAGAATGTTCATCTAGTCAAAACCATATTTATAGTCATTTTAATCCAATATAATCCTCAGAGATTGCCGAAATACCTACATCCTATTTAAAATACATGCATTGGAAATACGTATTTAAAATACATTTTTGTATTTTCTAATTGTATTTTCAAATACAGGTATTTTCTACATGTATTTTGTAATTTGTATTTAGATACACGGGATTTTTTGGAAGTATTTTGCTGGAATTTGCAACTCAAAAGTGCACCAAATATAATTGTAATTTTTTGATTGCGCTCTAAAATACAAATGAACGCTTATGATGTATGTATTTTAATTTAAATACAATTATTTGTATTTTGTAATTAAAATACATATCTTAAATACAATTATTTGTATTTTGTAATTAAAATACGTATTTAAATACATTACTAACTTCTGATGTATTTTGTAATTTGCATTTTGTGTTCGACTCAAATTACAAATGTATTTTGTAATTTGTAATTAAATAGTTGCGGAGCAGCCGAATGTTATATAATTTGTAATTAAAATCAAATCAAATCAAATTAATACACAAGAGTGCATTAATTTGGATTTTATAATTAGTATTTGGAACTAAAGTATTTTGGTCATCGCTGATAATCATTTCGTCAATCTCTCCTGATTGCATGAGAAACATTTGCCCTGGAAAATTGTTGCCCTTACATTGTTAACCATGGCCAGAACATAATTAATGGTTCCGGCAAGAGTTTTGCGTGGGAATTTCGTCTTCATTTTGCCGTAGAATTCCGCATCGGTGAAGACTGCTAGCTCCAGGATGCGCTCGGAGGACTTGACCCATTTGCCCAGAGGGCGCTTCGGTTTAGCTGGATTCTTCTTCAGCCTTCGCCTGGCGTGGATTTCAAACCGACCTCTGTCCGTCGTGTCTTCGTCCTCAAAATCGTCGGCGTCCCCCTTGGGTGGCTCCGCTATGAGAGGACGCTGCAAGGTGGAGCCACAGGCGCGAGCTTCTTGGGACTGGATCTTCTGGAGGAAATAAGTCCGTGAGTCTTCGCGGTGCGCGTATCCGCCAGAGGACGTTGGCTGCAGGGAGAATGGCGTTCCTTCCACGTTTATTAACCCCATCTAAAGATTAATGGAAGTACGTATTGATTTTCATTGTAATTTTAATGTGTTTAATGGTTTACGGAGAATTTTTTTTAAAATTACAAACTGAATAGCCGATGCATTGGAAGTGAAAGTGGTTGGAGCGAGGGTGAAGGATCCATTTGGACCCTCTGGAGTCAAGATAATTCCGGAGAGAACACAGTGGTTTAAATCCGGAGAATCTCCTTCGGATGACCACAATATTGATCTACAACCACTTCGCAAACCTTGGCGTTCCCGGCCATCGACGAAAATTCTGAACAATTAAAATCATAGCAGTAATTTACATTTGCTGAATTAAATTTGCTAAATAAATTTGCTAAATAAATATGCTAAATAGATTTGCTAAATAAATTTGCTAAATAAATTTGCTCAATAAATTTGTTGATTTATTTATTTAGGAAGACTTCTAGGCGAAAATATAATGATAGCGTACCCAAAATCTGGCGCAACAATGTCAGAAGGCTGTAAGATCCGTAATATTAACGTGGAATTCAAGCCAGGACGAAGGAGCTCGATGTCCTCCGTCGGAGTTCCTCTTTTCACACGAACTCCGGGGTGACTCCACTTAATATTTAAATACACTTTCTCACGATGGACGTAAAAAGGGTCAAACTCTGATTTCCTAAACAAACGTTTTTTGGATTCAACAGTGCTATTGTTTTTGGAATAATAAAACTGAATTTGTTGGAACGCATTTAGTAGTGATTCTTCACAGTATTTTTCTTCATCTAACTCGGTGATTGCACACATGCCATTGTGAGAAGACATGTAAAGCCATTTGATGTACAAAAACTGAGTTTGACAAACGACCAGAAAAATCAGACTGGCTCCAATCACAATTTTAAGGGCTACATTTTTGAATAATTCCTTTCTGCTCATATTCCCCCGACTTCCGAATTTCGGCTCTATCGTGAAGATTCATGGCAATGAACACCTGCGGATTTTCTAGGCTGTAAATGGAAATTGGAGGACAGCCTCCAATTTTTCAACAATTACTTCCAAGCTTCCCTGCGCAATTATGTCGTGTTTGTTGAAAATACCTTGCGTGATAAATATTAAAATATGTTCCATATATTCCAAACTGCACATGCATTGTTGTAGCGAAAATATATGTGATGGTTAATCTTTTTTTTTTGTATGCATAAGGGACCATTCAAATGAGAAGCTCACGGCAGAGCAGCAATATTTGGGATTTTTGAGAGGGAGTATGTGACGGAATTTGCCTGGATGACAATTACTAAATAAAAACTTCCCTTTTTTCACATTTACAGGAAATTGTCAGTTAATTTTTATGAATTCACTCTCACGTGTGATGTGAGAGCATAATCACGATTCAATTATATTTATTGCAATTTGTGTGCAAAGCATTTATCAGAAATTCTCACGGGGTGACCTTTGCTGTTGAACAGAATTTGTGTATAGGTATTTGTTTTGTTCAAATACTCAAAAATATCTAATGCTAAAAAAAACGCGACATATTTATAATTCAGATAACTCACCCCAAAAAATTATGAATACATGAAAGAGGCAAAAAGGTGAATTCATGTCATTAAAATCTTAAAAGAAAAAGAATGTGTAAAAACGTTTCACTCGTCGTTTTTGATCGAAGTCGCAGACTCATCAAAATAGAAAGTTTTGTATGTTTGGAATTTAGAAAGGAGATAAAAGAAAAGGAAGAATTTCAAAAGTCTGGATGGCGTTCCTTATCTGTGATGGATAAGGAAAATTCTGTGGAAGAGCACCATTATTATGCATGTTGAAGGCGAATTTTTCTGGACTTTTGTAAAACTTTTTTTTTGTTTCAGAGTTAATTCAGATCTTTCCTGCGGCTTTCGTATTTTTTGCATCTACTTTTTTGAGCGGAATTTTTTTTATTGCACACGAGGCTGCTAGTTATTGTGCCTGGTTCTTTCTGAGCGCATCTTGAGATCTTGACCTCTCCAGGATCCTCTTGACCTGTCCATTTCAGTGATATTCTGGAGTTGAAAATGACCTACTCTCGGAAAGTACAGCGTGTCATGGAGAAGCTGGCGGAGGTGAAAGCGAAAGGGAAAATAATGATCCCGTCCAACATCTGTGTCGCTAACGAGCTGCGCCGACTCCTGAGCCAGGCCATTTCACTGATGGAGAACGCCCAGAGGATGGACACTTGGCTGAAAAGAAACGGCGGCAATCTGCCCCAACACTGTCCGGATGCCTTCCAGCGCTCCCTCCAAGCCATTGAACAAGGAATTCAGGATCTTCATGGCTACATAAGCGTCAAAGGTACTCGTGAAATTGTATCCCCATAGCATTATGTATAGTACGCACATAACAAAGTCTAGAATCCTCATCAACCTGCCTGGAGAAAATTAACCTCCAGAGAATTTCCAGGTCCTTTGACATTTTGAATAATTTCCTCCCATTTGTTTTTCTTCTTTAACATAATGTCAGTGAACAACCTGGAAATTAATTCCCAGACCAATTCTCCCACGATGCACGGGAATGCCATGGAATCTGGAGCTTCCAGCGGGATTTCCCGGTCGCCCCAACCGGGAACCAGCCGTGGGATGTCCGGCGCGGGGATTGTCCAGCCACGGACGAAGCGCCTGGAATGCATGAAGCCGGGATGTGATCAGAGTCCTCCCACTTCCAAATGCAGTTTGACCTCCAGCAACTGCTCCTGCCCTCATTGCTCCATGAGGATCTACTCATCCCCCTCCTGGACAATTTCCAGCCTCTCCACGCCCTCATCCCTCTCCTTGGACTAGTTCCGACAGGCCTGTGAATTGTGAATTGAAACAAGATTATCCCGCATTTTTTGAGCCCTTTCCTCCAATCCTGCCCACGCCGAAGCCAACGACAACCTACATTGACCTTAAAAACATGATTTTTTTTAAATGTGCACTTAAAAGTGTGCTTGTTATTTTTTAAAAATGTGCACTAATATTGATTTCTCAAGCAACCTCAATCCAATGAGATTCTGGGGATGACAGCTTAAAAAAAACAGGGGCAAGTATTTGTGGGGTGAGAATAACTGGGAATGAAACTATGGCCTTGAGGAAAAGTAACATTGAAAGTAAAGTTTAACACATTTATTGAGAAGCAAAGGCTTCCAACCCTTTTGCCTTTTAGTAAACTTCCTTCCAATAGCATTTCATTGTGACTGCTTTTGTGTCGTTTTTTTAAGTGTGCCAAATGTGACTGGTGGGAAGAGAGGAAGCACTTTGGGAGGGAGATATTTCAAAGGAAGATGTGTCATAATCTCTATTGTCACATTACTCTTCATCATTTTGGGCATATTACATCTCATCGTACATACGTACAGCACGGATTTACAGATGCAAGGCACAGTAGTGCCAATACCTACTAAAATACATAGAGTCATCTCAAAGTATATTTTAATACAAAAAACGGATAACAGTTCGCAACAAGGCCAAACGTCTTTATCACTAAATTCTATACACCAACACAGTTTTGTTTCCTGCAATTTGGAGTGGCTCTTTGTCAGTCTGTTAGTCAGATCTTTTCCCTTGTGGTACAATTATCCGGGTGTTAATTAACGAAGGAGTGAATCTCTTTGTAGTTAGTAGGTAATTATGCCTCCGAGTTTTATTTTTGTTCCTACAATTTTGGCAATTTGTGTGTCCAGTAATTTCCATGTGCCGATCGTGTTGGCCTCCCCCACGGACAAAACGTTGATGGGCTACGCCTCGGGCGAAGATGTCGTGGAAGCGGTCATAACCAAGGTATGACATCCGAATCGATATTCGAATTCAATTCGGAACTGTATTAATTTTTTTTCAGCATTTTAATCGGAATTAGTATCCATATTTTTGTCAGAAAAATATTTTAATTGGAATTTATAATTATAAATACATTCGAAATCCAAATTCGTATTTAAAAGTTGACTTTGGATTCCGATACTTCATTGCTATTCGGAAATCCCTTCATTATGTTGCAAATTCCCGCCTTCGGGCAAGTTTTTTTTTGGAAAATCAAGGTATTGTATAAGTATGATTTTTTCAATTGGCAGTAATACGTATAACTATTTCGTTCGTAAAAGCGTCGATTTTTGCAAAATCAGAGTTGCGGAGTCAATTTATTATTTTGTGTATTGATTTTGAGTTTATTTTAAGCTACAAGATATGTCAGATTGCATTACAAATAAATCCTTAAAAATATTTGAACGTATTCATATGTCTGGGTATTTAAATAAAATTGTAGTGGAATTAGAATATATATTTTCGATACCCGAAATTTAAATTTGTATTCATAATTATGGAAAAAAGTATATTTAAATTCGAATTTTAATTCGTACTTTTTTGGATGTCATTCCTTGGTCATAAAGCTCCGGTACACCCACATCTTCCCCGACGACCACAGCCTCCTCAAGAGGTTGGCCTTGGTCCAAAGTCATTTCGGGGAGGCAGCCCCCAAATCCTCCCTTTTACTCCACGGAGGAATCTGGCAGCTGAATCAAACTCAGTTTGAAAGGACGAAGCAAGTCCAGAAATCCCCGGTGTTGGGTGGGCTATTAAAACAGATCTTCTTCAAATTCGGAATCACCTGGATAGACACGGATTGGCTGGACCTCGTGAAGCCTCTCTACTCCGGAATCGCCACCCGATTGTACCTCCACCTATTGACCGTGAAACGGGGGATGCCTCAGACCCTTGAAACCCAGGAGGAATTGTGGTCTCAGCACTTCGCCAATTCCTCCTCGGGCCCTGGACCAAGTCGATCCAATTTCCTGGACAAGATCCAGGCCTGGGAAGAGACGTACGAGCATTGTGAGGGGAAGATTGACTTGGTCGTCGTTCTGGATGGCTCCGCCAGTGTGGGCAGAAGTGACTTCCAAAAGTGCAAGCACTTCGTCCTCAAGCTCTTCCAATCTTTCTCCGGAAACGGGACCAATTCCTCCTTGGCAAGACTGGGCTTCGTCGTATTTAGCACGGATGTGGAGACCTTGATGACCTTTGACACGGATCCGAGTCACATGGAACAAATCATTTTGAATGCGGAATATCCCGAGGATGTGACCAACACGAATGCCGGGATTTTGAATGCCGTCAGGATTTTTGGCCAAGCCCGACCCCGGTCAGACGGAGAGGGCGTTCCCAAGATCATGATCGTCTTCACGGATGGCGTGTCCAATTTCGGCGGACCCCTGAATAGAGGCGGAGTTCCGGCCATCAAAAAAGTCCAGGAGGCAAACGTCACTAGTTTTGCCGTTGGTATCGGAGGCTACATCAATGGCTCGGAGCTCCTGGAAATCGCCCTGGATCGTCCCCTCCACGTCTTTCGCCTATCAAATTTCGATGCCCTCCTGGAATTCTTCCGCAGGTCAAATCCTTATCTCGTCTTTCCTTTTCTCTAATTAATTTCTATATTGGGAGGGAGTATATACACATTATGTATTTCACCAACCAAGGCATGACATGCGAATCCGTACTGGAATTCAAATCGGAATTATATTCATATTTTTCAGTATTTTAATCGGAATTAGTATCCATATTTGTGTCAGAAAAATATTTTAATCGGAATTAGTATCCATATTT